>CAIGQQ010003610.1:3191386-3219071 GCA_903798035.1 Danio albolineatus | reverse complement strand
ATTATTATTATTATTATTATTATTATTATTATTATTATTATTATTATTGGCAGTACTTTTTATTGCATAAATAATTCAAAACATGAGCTAAACAGGCAACTTAACGCTGGTTCACCCAGCAGCATCAAACATAATAATAAAAAAATTGCAATAAATTATAGAAACTAAATGAGGATCACAACAAACCTACAGCAGAATGCTCTTATTATAAACAATGAGATGCAGTTTAATGAGATTCTTTTAGCTTGCAAACGTCTATACTCACATCTGAATTGCAAGAGGTAAACTCAAATTCTGAGGCAAAAAAAATAAATTCTTAGTTATGAGTATATTTTAAGATAAAAAACACAATTATTTTATTTATTTAATTTTAATATATTTATTTAAAAAAAAATAGTATGATGTAAACTAGGAAAATGTCCTAGTTGGTCAAGGTTAATAGACGTGTGCGTGTGCGTGTGTGTGTGTTTGTGTGTGTATCCCTTAACTGTCAGATAAACTCGGATCATAAATAGCTAATTTTTGAGACAAGATTTAGTTTAATGTTTTCAATGTATTTTCAATGTTTTATTTTTATTTTTTTTACATTATTTAAAAGAGATTTTGAGATTTTTTTTTTTTACACTGCCATTTTATTTTATTTTAGCTTATTTTATTTAATTACTTAATTTATTTTAGCATCCATGTGCATCATGTATAGTACATTAAAGCCACAAGTTAGGTATGATTCCAGCCTTGACTGATGCAGCACAGATTACTAACCATTCTCTGACTGGAATTGGCTAAAGCGGACTATTTATTGAATGATTTATTTAGTTGCTATTCAGCAAAGAAAATATCAGAAAAAATGGACTCCCAAAATCAGAAATACCAGATCATAGTTCTTATGTTATGTTGCCTTACATATGTTGCCTACTCTTTATACTGTACACATGTTGCCTAATCAGTGACTGACGCATTTGTATTAAATTTCTAAAAGTTCCGTTAGCAGCACCATAGTGGAAAATGGTTCATTCTTTCTTTTTTCTTTGTTTCTTTCTTTTGTTTTTGCTTCTTTCTTTATTTCTTTTATTGATTCTTTCTTTCATTGATTCATTAATTCTTTCTTTCTTTTGATTTTTTTTCTTTATTTCGTTGAATCCTTTCATTGATGAATTGATTCTTTCTTTCGTGGGTTCATTGATTCTTTCTTTTGTTGATTCATTGAGTTATTCTTTTATTGATTTTTTTTCTTTCATTGATGCATTGATTCTTTTTCTTTGATTTATTGATTCTTTATTTCTTTCATTGATTCTTCCCTTCTTTTTTCTTTCTTGATGCATTGATTCTTTCTTGTTTCTTTATTTCTTTCATTGATTCCATCTTTTTTTTTTCTTTCCTTTCTTCCCTTTGATTCATTTATTATTTCTTTGATTCATTCATCACTTATTGTATTAATTCATTAATTATTTAATTTGTTTATTCATTCAAGCCGTTGTTTTTTTTTTTTTTGTTAATCATGGATCTTATTAAATTCTAAATGACTTCATTATTTCACTTCAGTACAGTAGTTATTTCTACTAGTGTCATTACTGTGTTATTGTGACAAGCTTCCACACAGATAGACAACATATCCACTTCTATTCACGAGTAATGAATTGCATGTGTGTGCTCAGCAAACATCCCGATTTGTTTGAAATTTGTAGCTGTCATGGTGATGATTCCATATGTGCGTCAGTCAACTTTTCTGATAATGAGCATGCTGGGCCTTGCATGATTGCAGGATTGTGATCTCTTGAAATTAACATCACATAGACACCGTTTTAATGGCTCTGACTCATAAGACGTGTACAGTGTTGCCAATAAAAAAACAAAAAGCCAAGCGTGTAGGTATTAGGGAGACGTATGTGCATAGCGAAGGCAGTAATTCTGGCTAGTAATATAGTTGATTTATTGGTCCCTGTAGGTCTTTTGCTGCTCACATACTAATGAGGTGGATTGGACCATAATGGGATGTTTTACTAAATTATAGATACTGCTGTTTTTTTTACTGCACTGGTTTGAAATACAGCCTTTTGCTGTTGTGATTGCTGTGAGTTCAATTAGCCATAAATCACACGACAGGCAGCAAATGAGTAGAAGATACAAGAATAGAGGAGGAATGGTTGTTTCTGTCTATTTTATTGAAGCACATTCATGCTTGCATCAAAAAGTAGTTTCTGGGACTTTTTGTCACAGTTATATATGGTTAGTTATTACAATAGAACCTGCCATTAAATTGTTTATTTAGACTATTAAAATGATGCAGCAAACACAAATGTTAAAGGTAAAACATCAAGCTATTAATTTTAGTGGCAAATGTTTTACTTTTTCCTACTATTACTACTATTATTATTAATTATAGTAATTGTAGTATTTTAATTTGTAATAAACTATTATAAAAGATTATAAATCATCCTGAAACAGCATTGTCATTAGTATTATTAATGATGATGATATTGATGATATTGATTGATGATTTTTTTGTGTATTGGTCTAAAGTAGTTAGCCCAAATAATAATAATAATAATAATAATTATTATTATTATTATTATTATTATTATTATTAACTATTACATAGAAGCTGCCTGAAATAATCTTGTTACAATATACTGTAGTTCCCAAATATTAATAATAATAATAATAATAATAATAATAATAATAATAATAAATGTTGTTTTTGTGGTTATTTTTAACAATAATATTTATAATAATTATAATGTTAAACATTATTTAAATATTAATTTCAATATTAGTTAACTATTAATTGTTTATTATTATTGTTGTTATTATTATTGTTGTTATTATTATTATTTTATTATTATTATTATTATTAGCATTTTGTTATTTATGTTATAAACTATTACATATTAATCTGCCTGAAATAATATTGTTACAATAGACTAGTTCGACAAATATTATTATTACTACTACTACTAATAATAATAATGTTACGACGGCGAAGTGACACAACAGGAGTGCGGATCCAAATGTAGGTTTCTTAGCGAGGTTGATAAGGTCAATACAGATGCAAACAGATGTATACAGGCAATCCAGAAACGTAGTCAAGTACAGGCAAGAGGTCAGAAGGCTGGTGGCAGGCAAGGATAAACAGATTAACAAGGCAAGGGTAAAAACACGGAAAAACAAGACTAAGGAAACACGTTGTAAAGTCACAAAATGTAAACAAGACTCTGCAACAGTGTGTGTGTGTCTGTGCTGTTTAAATAGTCTGTGAATCAATCAGTGAGCAGCTTCAGCTGTGAGTGTCTAAACAGTGGTGACTTGGAGCAGGGGAGTGTGTGTGTTGCATGACTGAATATGTAGTCCATAAACCAGGTGGATTTGTAGTTCTTGTGTGATGTGTGTGTTTACCAGCGATCTAAATGTTAATAATAATACCAATAACAATAATAGTTGTTGTTGTTGTTGTGTAGTTTTATTATTAGTATTATTATTATTATTATTAGTAGTAGTAGTAGTAGTAGTAGTAGTAGTAGTAGTAGTAGTGTTAGCTTTGTATGGTGTTATTTATGTTTAATTTGTGGATCATTACACAAACAGTGTAGCAATATTTCATTTCCACACATAGCTAATTGTCAACTTGCCCTATTGACCTCTGTTGTTTATGTTCACAAACATGGTGGTTGAACAAAATAACAACTGCAGTGCATTCATATCAAGACAAAGTCATGTTTTACTCAAACTCACAATGTCGCCCCCTTCCCTCGGGTGCTTAATTAAAGAATAAATGACTACCATCTTCTGGCAACTTTTGCCAGTGCTGAGATCATTAACTGTTTTTTTTATGCTGTCAAAGACAAAAGGATGCTGGACTGTCAGCTGCGGCCTTGTGTGGGATCAAAGCTGAACGCCTGTCTTTAGCAGTGAAGTCGCTCTCTGTTCACAAACCTGTGAATCCTGCTCTTTGTTCTGTCTAACCGTGTTCGGCCTCACAGGAGAACATGGCGGGCGAGGATGGACTTGTTGGTCAAATGCAATTAGCCAGAGTGCTTAGGATGCTCTCTATTCTTTTATCTCTGTTCAAAAAGAGAAGACTGGCTCTGCACTCAGCCTGACAGACTCTGCCGCATGAATTAGAATAAGGATTTAGAGACAGGAGTTACAAACATAATGCATGCAAAGGACCACCACTGTTTCTATGACATCTAGCATGATTTTAACATGTACAATTAAAGTCAGAATTATTAGGCCTCCTGTCATTTGTTTCTTTTTAAAATATTTTTCAAATGATGAGCAAGGGATTTTTCACAGTATTTCCTATAATATTTTTTGTTTTGGAGAAAGTCGTATTTGTTTTATTTCAGCTAAAATAAAATCAGTTTTTTTTTTTTTTTAAACCATTTTATTAGCCCTTCTAAGCAATATGTTTTTTTTTTTTAATGTCTACAGAACAAACCATTATGCATTTATTTGCTTAATTACCCTAACTTGCCTAGTTAACATTAAGTCTTTAAATTACACTTTAAGCTAAATACTAGTATCTTAAAAAACATCTAGTGAAATATTATGTACTGTCATCATGACAAAGATAAAAAAATCAGTTTGTTACTTGTTTATGTTGTTATATGGGATGATATATGACATTAGGTGAGTTCGACTGGTGATGGGTGAAAAAAAGGGAAATAATTCAAGGGATAAGTGAAACAAAATTAATAATTTATTTAACAGTTAATATAGTAACCCCAATCAAATCAAAATAATATTTAAAAAAATAAAATACATACATACATACATACATACATACATACATACATACATACATACATACATACATAAATAAAACAAATCAATCTAACTAAACCCCAACCCACTAAACTAACTAACCCAAGAAAAATGTAGATGTAAAAAATGTAAAAATGTTTTTTTTTAAAAGTAAAATGTCTGCAAACAAATGAACATAAAAAGACTCAGAATTATTTTACTCAGAATTAGTAGAGTTTTCATAAAGTACACGCTGTTAGCAAGCAGCAAAACAAAAGCTTATCTGATAATCCACAACGATCATTTCTTTTCCTAATAACCAGGTAAATTAAGATCTAAACACAATCTTTGCTTAAAATACTTAAGAGAGAGACAACTAAACGACCAATAATAATACAAACACTAAGTGAAGTTTATTTATAAACTAATTTCGAGAGGGTCACAGGCTGATGATTGCTTGCAACTGGCCCCGCATTATTCAATTTATGATTCAATCAGACGATTCCTAAGTCACTTTAAATACCATAAGTTCCATATCACAGCCATCTTCGTTTTGAAGAACCCCCCCTTCCGACCCTACTCCTCCTCCTTTTCTAGATTGGTGGGACGGTGGCCCAGTAGTTAGCACTGTTGCCTCACTGCAAGAACATTACTGGTTCTAGTCCTTACCAAGCCAGCCGACGATTCTGCGATTACACGTTCTCCCCGTGCTCACATGGGTTTCCCCCAGGTTTTTTCCCACCGTCCAAAAACATGCAACTTGGGTTAATTGACTAATCCAAATCGGCACAATAGACTTACTCCTAGTAAGTAGTTATCTCTTAAGAACAATCACTATCTGTTCATTAGCTACTACAGCAGGGGAGTTCTCGATCTAACTGAGCTCAAACTCCCCTCTCATCTTGCAAACAGGAGGGAGCCCTGGGCTCGAGGATCTTATGAGCTCAGGGCTCTCTCCCAGGACTGCATGCCAAACAAGCTTTATAATCAATCATCAGCTAAGTGTGAACTCTTGAAAAAAACAGGCTGGCTGATGTGAGCAAGGAATTTGGTATTAGATCAGGTGCTCTCTCGGACAGCGCAAGCGAACGCCTTTTAAACACTGCGGATCAGCTCCTGATTGGTGCGATGTCAGAGTGATGGTTGACGGCCTTTTTAACCAATTGTCGCACATCTGGGGCAGGGCAGAATACACAACAGGGAAAAAGGAAAGAGAGCAACATAAAACAGAAACAAAACTTACCTTACTTACTTAACTTATTACAACTGTTATGTTTAAAAATGTGTCGTAAAAATCGTCTCTCCAGGGGCGATATACAGGGGCGCTAATAATTCAGGAGAGCTAATAATTCTGTCTTCAACTATAGACTGCACATATGAAGGTTTCCCTTGCAAAAAGAGATAACTCTGCTTTCTTTTTTGTAAATGAAAGAGTTCATCAGCTAAAAATATTATTTATGAAA
The DNA here is from genome assembly GCA_903798035.1 of Danio albolineatus. Lineage (NCBI taxonomy): Eukaryota > Metazoa > Chordata > Actinopteri > Cypriniformes > Danionidae > Danio > Danio albolineatus. The sequence goes on along the minus strand of CAIGQQ010003610.1, from coordinate 3,212,865 downwards.
GTTCATTAAAATTATCTTATCTGGTTTTGCTAATTAACTATTCATATGTGTTCCTGCGTTCTTTGAAGTAAATAATTAATTGTTGATTTTGAATGTGTTAGTCATGGCTGTTTCAGATATTCTTTAATGAATAAACATGCGTGCGTGCGTGGTTTTGTTTATGACAGAATTGGGTTGTCTAACACTGTGACTGTTTGAATAGATTAAGTTAAGAAAATAGTGCAAGCAAAGTACCAATTTTGTTTCTATTAGGGCTGAACAATATATTGTTTGTGCATCGATATCGCATTGTGTGTTTCCACAATAGTCATCGCAGAATTAGAATATTTAATAAATATTAAAAGATAATACTAAATATCATTTTTATGTTATTGTATACATTTGTTTATACATCGATGATCATGTTATTCTACATTTGATTGTTTAGTTTTAGACTCCACAAAAAAGCTTAAAGCGCTGTTCATTCATTCATTCATTCATTTTTCTTTTTGGCTTAGTCCCTTTATTAATCTGGGATTGCCATGACGGAATGAACTGCCAACTTCTCCAGCATATGTTTTACGAAGCAAATGCCCTTCCAGCTGCAACCCATCACTGCACTATGGACATTTTACCTTAGCCAATTCACCTATAGTGCATGTTTTTGGACTGTGGGGGACACCAGAGCACTCGGAGGAAACCCACGCCAACACAGGGAGAACATGCAAACTCCACACAGAAATGCCAGCTGACCCAGCCGTGGCTCGAACCAGCGACCTTCTTGCTGTGAGGTGACCCAAGCGCTGTTTATTAAACTTTCCTTTTCTCTCTGTTGTATTTATATGTGCTTATTATATTTTATACAGATGCACTGCATAGAAAAAGACTTGATCACTCCAGTCGATATAAATAAATAAAATCTTTCTATATTCGTTAGAGCTATTTAATTCACCTTGTAACTGTTGCAATGTCAGTTTTTCCAATATCATGCAGCCCTATACTTTCTATGGCTAGGCGATTAATCGAAAAATAATCGAAATCGACATTCAAACGATGTAATCGATCTATTTATCCCAGGTTGATTGTATCGATTTATTTATTTTGTGTGTGTGTTATTTTGTGTGTTTATTTATTTACTGTGTGTGGAGTCACGTGACCCCGCTCTGTTAAGGCTGATTTGTACCGATTTATAAAGAGTGCAAGCGCATGGTCCAGCCACGCAGCCGCATACCCACGCACATCTCAAAAATGTAACTACACATTGCAAAGACTCGTAGCGCAAGCTCTGTAATTTGGTTGGTTTGGTGGCATTAACACGCGTGGGCGGCACAGAGAGCCACGGGACAGCAGAGAGCCGGTTGGAGCAAGTGTTTACAAGTGTGGAGTCCCGTGGAGGAGCTGTTTTGTGTTTACCTTATGATTAAAGTTGTTGCACGTCTGCCTGTTCCCGTCTCTGAATGAGTGAGTTTTAGCTTCTAGTAGGCCTACATTAAGGTAGTAAAAAACAGAACCCCTGTGAAGAAACTCGACACATAAAAACCCGCTGCCAGCTAGCATTTCGGAAGTGTTATTACAGAGCAGCACAAACAGCATGCTGGAGTATATCAATGCACGGGTATGCGTAAGGCAAGCGTCGTGGGTCAGGACGATCACTCGATGCAGATGTGTAAATCCACCTTTAAAATCTGAGGATGATTATTCTTCTGTGGCCACTTTGCAGCCACATGATCTCTGGTCAAGTAAGATGATGCATCTATTCTTGAGCCCTATTTTGCACTAAATTGACGATGATTGTAAGCTGCGCCAGAGATGCCTTAAGACGGCATATTTTCTATTAGTCTCAAATCATTATTTACATTAAAATATCTGTTTATCGAAGATACATGAACTGTTTAAAATAGTATTTACAGGCTATATAGGAGTTATTTTATTTAGAAGAAATGCTGCTTATTTTCTACTTATTATGAAAAACACTGAAAATAATTTATTTTATTTCTAAAAGTGGAAGTTATTTATTTCCAAATTACCTTGGTTTCAGGCAATGTGTGTTTTATTTCAGTTGTTCAGCGTGTATGTTTAATAAATAATCACAGATAATAGATAGTGTGTGTGTGTTTCCTTCAATTATTTTAAAATCAGGAATGCACCCTTCATTTAAAATTTTTCTGACTTGTAATATGTGAGCTTATTTACTGTACAAAACATGTCAAGGCCAAAAATATATTTAAATATATTTCTAAAAAATAAAATAATCATTCATTAATCATAATTGAGTTAAAATGTTCAATTAATTGATATTTTGATTTTAGATCAAATCACCCAACCCTAATAGTTTCTATAACATCTAGCATGATTTTAACACGTATATTGTGTATATAAAGGAATCCTCCTGCAAAAAGAGATAATTCCTATTTCATATATAATTTTTATACATTGAGTTCATTGGCTAAAAATATTATTTATGAAAGTTCATCAAAATGATTTTATCTGGTTTTGCTAATTAACTATTCATATGTGTTCTTGCGTTCTTTGAAGTAAATAATTGATTGTCGATTTTGAATGTGTTAGTCATGACTGTTTCATGAATAAACATCTTGCATGCGTGCGTGCATGGCTTCATTTATGACAGAATTGGGTTGTTTATGAAGAATAAATTCAAGTTAGAAAAATAATGCATGCAAAGTACCAATTCTGCTTCTGTGACATCTTGTACTGTCGTAACATACTGTTTATAATGTACATGTGTTTATTAGTGTGTGTTACTTTGATTGTACTGTAGGTGCTTTGAAGTAAGGAATTAATTGACAATTATGAATGTGTTCTAGTCATGGCCTATTAATGATGGTTGAAATTATTCAGGACTGAATAAACATCGTATGCGGCTTCATTTATTAACACAGACCATTTTAGGAAATAATAGTTACATTTAATTAAATCTTTGCTTTGTTTTATCACAATTTGACTTTATTATTTCTAAATATATTACCATTTTAATATTTTATTTCTTTAATCAAAAAAATGCTTTAGAAATATTGCAGCATCATTATTGTATTTTTACACAGGATGTTGATAATACATTATGCTGACTTAGGTGATCTTTAGTGCTTTTTTGTCAGTGGTGACCGTTCAAAATGACATATGGACATATGGAGAGGCTAAAGTCAATTAAATATCTTTTCTCTGTTTAATCTCACAATTTGATTTTTATTATTACAATTTGACTATATCACCATTTTGATCTCCTAATGCTGTTTTTTTTTTTTTTTCAAATATATTACCATTTTAATATTTAATTTCTATGATTGGAAAAAAATCTTTAGAAAGATTGCAGCATCATTATTGTATTTTTACACAGATATTAGTCTGCTGATCTGCTGACTTAAGTGGTCTTTATTCCTTTTTTGGTGACAGTTCAAAGGAGGGCAAAAGAAACATATTGTGTGTATTTTGTTAATGTATTATGTATTATTTTGTTAAGTTTTCATGCATGTCACTTTAAAGAGATATTAATGTTACATGTTAACATTTACATTATAAGACCCTGTTTGGTTATTTCCAGAGAAACTAGGATCACGTGGTCTCACAGCAATTGGTAACTTTTTAATTCAATGGCTAATTCATATGCATTTTTATGATCTCATTCGTACAATTTAGTACGATATGCTTATCCCTCAATGAGGGTAGGGATGGGTGCCATGGCTCCTTTCTAAAATTCTACATTTTTGTACAACTGAAAAGTAGTTGTGGACTGTTTTTTTTTTTTCTTTTATCACAGTCTTGTACACGTAAAAGATTAGTAACAACTATGCCTTTGATGCATTATTAGCTTTTGTGCAGCATAAGATTTTCATTTTTTTCTCCCTTATTTACTGTTTGTGGCTGATTTTGCCCCATTGACTTCCATTATAACCACATTTTTTTTATTGCAAAGCCATGACACCATATAATCATGCATTTTTTATTGTTGGTGGTTTTCCCGATTGGAAAGAGGTTAATCATTTTTACTGTTGATCCTCAGTTGGTACCATTAACCGTTTAGATAGGCCTGTGTTAATTTTATATAACAGCAAATTAATGTGTGTGTACAGTATGTGTGTCTGAGTGTGTGAGAGTGACCTTTGCGAACTTACCTTAATGGGTCTGAAAAACATCTAAATATGTATCTCACCTCTCAGAACTACATGGAGTAAACAAAAACAAAGAAGACTGTATTGGGAAAAAAAATATATATATATATATATATATATATATATATATAATTCATTCATTTTCCTTTCGGCTTAGTCCCTTTATTAATCCGGGGTCGCCACAGCGGAATGAACCGCCAACTTATCCAGCATTTGTTTTACGCAGCGGATGCCCTTCCAGCCACAACCCATCTCTGGGAAACACATCCATACATTCTCATTCACACACATACACTTACAATTTAGCTTACCCAATTCACATGTACCGCATGTCTTTGGACTGTTGGGGAAATGGAGCACCCGGAGGAAACCCACGCAACCACGGGGAGAACATGCAAACTCCACACAGAAATGCCAACTCGCCCAGCTGGGGATTGAACCAGCGACCCTCTTGCTGTGAGGCGAACGTGCTACCCACTAGGCCACCGTGGGGCCCATATATATATACCCTTGATACTCTTTGATTTTCAAAATTGTGTGTCTGTAGCCCAAGAAGTATGGAAGATATCTCAAATTGATTTTGTATTCTGGTTCTTTGCAAACATTAATTGTTAAAGCCGTACAGTATATGGTCCTGTTATCTAAATTGCTGAATCTGGCCCATTTTCAACATGATGAAAACTTAAATTTGGTCAATTTGCATACAGTTGAAAGCATCACATAGATATCACAACATCTCTGACGCTGAATCATAGAAGACCTCAGAAATTACTAAAGAAAGTTGTCATCAGGCTGATATAGATTTTGTTTTCTTCATGGGACTGTAATATGGAAGTTTGAAAGTTTAATATGTTAACATCGAGACTCTGAGCTAGTTGGGTTAAACAGTGTAACAAACCTCACAGCTAAAGCATTTAGTAGTGTTGTTTTATTTCTGACCATGTTGTGGGAGGCTTTGACTCATGACGGCGGAGCGTTGGCGTGCAGCGTTGATGAATTCTGTTGTCTCATTTAGGAGTTGGAGAATTAAATTGGTTTTGTGAAACAGCTTTTATATGTTGCTTTCAACTTCACTTCTTTAATCCAATGGAAATTTTAATGAAAATGTATCGAGTGCTTCTCAGAAAGACAAAAAAAGATGTGTTTTTTTTTTTCACTGAGTGTCTTTTTTATGCCATATTTTTTGGCATTTATTGCTAACAGCCTGGGAAATGCACTAAACAGAGTGTAAGAAGTGGAGGGCAGTGCATAGAGGATAATTAGCAATAATGAAAAATGAGATATTTTTCTTTCGCAACCCTTGCATCTCTATGAGAGCACAAAGCTGACAAATGCTGGGGCATGAAATTGCCTGATGCTGCTGGCCTATACGGACGATAATGACTCGGATAATGGAACCGTCTATTTGTCCATTGGGTGAGTAATTACAAGCGGGGATGGAGGAGGAAGCAGAACCCTTGAGTGTGGAGAGCTGTTGGGAGGGTGGGATGATATTTGGTTCCATCTGGAAGGACAGGCAGGACTACAGATAATGTAGAAAACAAATGACAGGCTGGCATCTTCACCAGGCTCACAGGGAGGGGCGCAGGGGTTGAAAAAAAATTATAAATCTAATACTAAATCATGAACAGTTGCCTGTAGCTCATGATTCATGGGGTTTTCCTTTTATTTATGGTTTTGAATTGCATTGTGGAAACTTTCTCTGCTCGGACAACTGTTGATGCTGAAAAGTTGACGCTTTGAAATGGTGTTTTCTGGCTTAGTTGTCTGGTTTTCCAATGGCCTTGTATGTTAAATACATATAAAATAGCAATGTCAATACTACATCTACACGCAGTATATCAAATATACAAATGTCACCATGGGCGGCACAGTGGCTCAGTGGTTAGCACCTCACAGCAAAAATGTTGCTGGTTTGAGTCCCGTCCGGCCCAGTTGGCATTTCTGTGTGGAGTTTGTGTGGGTTTCCTCATTTGTCAGCTGACATCAGTATTAGACAGAATCTTATCGTTAAATTTTGGTCAAGTTGGTCAAGTAACGTCGCAACGCAAAACAGAACTAAAGATTAACGTCATATGACATTGTGTGTCTGCTAGGTTGTTTCAGCTTATTTTAAAACAGTAGTTTGAACTAACAGCAAACATAATTTTTGTCCAATATGGTCACACTCACAACCACAGGCATTTAAATGAGGCTAAATGAAAATGATATTTTGCTAAGGAATAAATAAATACTGGTTATGATGCTTCTGATGATACCTCGAACTGTGTTTTGTTCCTTTAAATCTGCAACGTGTCTGTCTCAACTTCCTTTTCTGTACATGTATTCATGGCTTTACTGCCATGGCTATGAATTTTAGGAGATTAGCCTATTACTGGTGATCAGAAAACTCACCCAACTAACAGTATTTAACGAAAATACATTCTGGTGGTCTGCTGAACCATGAAGTGTATCATTTGTCTCAGTTTTGTACAGAAAGCCATGTATTATTTAACAAAAAAAAAATCAGGATTAATAAAAGTCCTGGTCTTTTGTGCATCACATTTTTTAGAACAGCAGTACTCAGAAAAAACAGAAAAGATCATTGTATGTCAAGGTATTATATGTTCTGTGTGTTTATCATTTTATTTTTTTAATCAATTTAAATTTGATCATATTTCATTTTGTTTTGCTGCAAATAAAAGTTTCATTAATGTCCAACTATGCAAAAATAAAAGACAAATAAGTCAGGGTTTCTGTTTTTTCTGTTGTTGTTTTTGTGTGTGTGTCTCATGGGACCATTCCTTGCTCTTTTTTTCTGGTTGCTATTTGCTACTATTTACAGAACATGCCTTTTTTGAAGGGCATTAGAACAACACCACGGTAAATAAATAATTATTGAAATCTCATTTTTGGTTTTATGGTTTTGGAGGAAAACACGCCAGCAAAAGAACAAGGCTCAATAGAGCATTCTTGACAGTTCAAAATCCATATTTATTCAGCCTCAAAGTAATTCACTTCAAGCCAGTGGACAAATGAGGCTCTTTGCTACCACAACAATCAGTCATTTTCAGAAAGAGGGGGGAATAAATGTCTACAAAAGCTCACCTTTGAATCAACTCTTCAATTTTGAAGGTCACATATGACGTAGAGAGCAACTGTGTTAAGAGACTTTTTAACATTTAAAGTGGCAACCATAGTTTATTCAATAAAACATTATTTTAAAATAACACAAAATATTTTTCCTTTTCAGCACAGTTCATTTAAAAGCTTTAGCATTGAGGTACAAACCAAACCGTCATCTTTTCTATGCTGTTAAACCCTTAAATTGCTTCTTTTATTCTTATTTGTAAGTAACGTTTGATAAAAGCATCTGTTAAATCAATAAATGTTAATGTTAAAACATATGAAATTGCTTCTGAATGTTATTACCATTTTTATGTGCAAGCAAATCAAGACAGTCACTAACAACCAACTTTGCTTTTAGAAACAATAGGAAAAGTCAAATAAAGGTTATTCAAACTCTGAATAAACTATATAAGGCAAGCAAAGAACAGAGTGCTGCTTTTATAATGACTGATATCGCTTGATTTAGTGCAGTCAGTTAAGCAGCACTTGAGCTCTGCATTAAATATTTACATAAAGCGAGAAGTAAACTGTTTGATTGACTATAAATTCATACTTCAAAAAGTAAACAAAATGTATTTATTTTTTTAAGTTATTTTACTGACGTCACCAGGTGTGATATTGGTTTTACGCTGTGGTATTAATTAGAATCCAACATCATTTTAAGGTCATGATATGACATCCACACTGTAAAAAATATATGTGCTATTTACTTAAAAAAATAGTGGTAACACTATTGCACGCATTATTTTTAAGTAGTTTTTCAATACTTGATTTTTTTTAGCAAAAACCACTTGAATGAATTATGTGAAAATTGCTAAATGTTTTGAGTGATAGATGATAAATTTTATATTATTAGTGGAATGTGCTTTTATAATTTAAGCAAATCCACCACAATTTACTCATGTTTATTTTTTTTAAGCAAAAACCACTTGAATGAATCATGTGAAAATTACTAGGTATTTTTGAGGGATGGATGATGATTTTAATATTATTGGTGGAATTTGCTTTTATAATTTAAGCAAATCCACCACCATTTAATCATATTTATTAATGAAAATTACTCATTTATAAAATGTAAATTATATGATTTATAATTAAATACACACACAATGCATTTTTGTCAAATATCATTTTATTACATGTTCCACTGATGACAAAATGGTACAATTAGTTAAACAAATCTTAATTTAAAATTTACAGCAATGTTGAGCTCTGAAAAAAGTTCTTTATCCATGTGATGGAAAAAATGTTCTATCAACTTTCTTTTGTAGGAATAGTCACATTTTAGATAAAATGTGTATATTGCGTAACATATAAAACCAGTATAAAAGCTGTATATCAAAATATTAGCAACACAGTCAATCAATCAGGTAAATTTCCCCAAAAGGGTGTAGCAGTTCATTTGTGCCAGAAACTTGATATAAGTTTGTTTGTGGGTGATTTTAATTTGGGGAATACTTGGGAAATCCAGTTCAGTAATTCTAGATTTTCCAAGCCAGCTATGACTCGCTTATCCTCCATGACAATGCAGAGGTCCTCATGGTTGGTCATCCTTCTGGCAGACAGCAATTCTCTGTGCATTCCCACACTGTAAAATAAACATTCAGTTTATTATTATGAAATTATGCAATTGTAAATTTAAAATGTTTAAGGTTTACTAAAACACATTAAGGAAATACATTAAGGAAATTAACCCTTTCTTTGTATCTCTGTAAACAGTAATTCTCCAAAATGCTTGAGTAGACATTGCTGACTGACTCTATAACACAAGTACACAAATGATTTGGACAGGGTGTTTTCAAAAGGTATACTAGTGTATAAAGAAATAAGTTTATAAAAACCATGTTTACACTGTACAAGGAATATTGCATTCAACAATGTAGTGTTTGAGCTATATTTTAGTTTTTTGTAAAAATGCAGCAATATAAAATGCAGTTTTCTGAAAACCATAAATATCTGAAATGGTTTAAGACACTGACATTGCACTCCTCAATGAGCTCTTCCTCTTTTTCATACAAATAGACCAGCAACAGAGGACGACATCTCATCTCATCTCAGTCCTGATTTCATGTGAGGTCAAATGCAACAAAAGTGTAGAAATAAGTAATATTGCCTAATAATAATGAACAACAACAACAATAACAATAATAAAAAAACTAATAACATTATAAAAATACCTGCTGTTTGGCACTCAATCTGGGAAAATAGTTTTTTTCATTCATCTGAAAAATTAAGCAAACAAATATTAGTATTTTTATACATTATTATATATAAACACCATTAATTACATTAGATCATCAATGCTGTAAAAGGAACCGTATGAAAAGGAAAAACACTAGCTGTGCATAAACCCCATTGAATAGCTAAAGCTAACTTAGCTTAGCTTAGCTTAGCTTAGGCTTACCACAACAAGATCACTGTTGTTTGTCCACCCCACTTAAATGTTGCCTGATCACTGCTGTTAAATATTACAATGCAAATAATTTGTTCAATTTCAATATATAATTCAGAAAGAACATTGAAGCAAATCAAGTTCAAACAGGAATGGGTGGTTAAAAATACCTGTGTATCCCTATATACATTGAATGGCAAAAACAGCTTAAACAGCATGTGTCTTTCCTGAAAGAGCTTATTTAAGACAATAAAAATTATAAACTGTAAATGCTTACCTCTTAACATGCCCACTGTCGATCTGCTCCTTCAAAATGTCATCTGATCACTGCCATTGTTGATATTCAAATGCAAACATCTCTTTCAGATCCACATAATTGAGTGAATTTTCTTAAAATAAAGGTGAAGCCATCTTTCAATTTTATTAGCTTAATTGGTTTCTCAAATTAAGTCTAATAATTTCACTGGTTTGCTTAAAAAAATAAGTGAAATTTATATCTTGATTTTATTAGCAAAATCTTCTCAATATTTTATAATAAATCCAGAATATCATTTTTTAAAGAAAATATGCACATTATTTTTAATGACCACATCAATTTTTTTAATGAAAATTACAAGCCTCAAGATTCATTTTTTACAACGTCAAAGTCTAACATCAGTAGCCGTTTATCTTTGGTTGCTTTTACTGTATGTTGTGTAACTATCTAACTAAAATTTACCATCACTTTAATGTCATAATGTGACGTCTAAACAACGTCAAAGTCTAACATCATTAGTCGTTTATCTTTGGTTGATTTTATGTTGTGCCGTGAACTAATTAAAATTCATCTTGACGTTGAAGTCTGACAGCAAACTGACGTTGAGTTCTGATGTCAACCCGAATTTCATATACAACCAAAATTCAAAGTTAGTCAGACGTTGGAGTGCAACGCCACTTGTTTTTTATTATTTTTACATTTTATTTTATTTTATTTTATTTTGTTTTGTTTTGTTTTGTTTTGTTTTATTCAATTTTATTCAATTTTATTTTATTTTATTTGGGGGGTAATTGTTTTATGTTCGATCCACTTACATTTGTAAAAACTAATAAATTAAATAAATTCCTTTGTGTTGAAAAGATTTATTGTGTGGAACCCATTTTTAACGGTAAAATTCAAAATTAACGGTAACTGGTTGCAAACAATTTAGATGTGCTGAATATAAACAAACAAATTCAATTCAGTAATGTTCAGCTTATTATTATTATTATTATTATTATTATTATTTTGCTTAAATTCAGCCCGTATAAATTAATTGCAGCCTTAAAAAATGAAGTAAATCCAATGAACCTTTTTTTTTTCAGTTTACAAAGCACCACCTTCAAGCTTGTAAACGTGACACATGTATGTTGTGTTGACATGAGAGCAGACGTTCAAACGATACATGTTCCAGAAGCGCTGTAGCGTTTACAAACATTGCCTGACACATCAAAGTGGCAAACTAACATCCTAATGAACAGTCAGCAGCCATCGCTTTAGTCGCTCACAATCATTTACTCCAAATGTGTGAAATGAAAGCCTTTCATCTCGCGCTCTCAGTAATACTCTTTTACATACTTGCACAGGTTTTTCTCAGGTTTGGCATCCAAGAAATGCACAATTTAGCTCTATTAATGTTAACTAAATAAACAGGATAAGCTCAAACCTAAAGTACCATCAGTTTAGAATTTTAATAGGCAAAGCTTGCAAACAGCATTCCTCTTCCTCAGCTTTTAGAGATGGAGATTGATGCAATGTCAGTGAAGTTGTTGGTATTTATTCATTAATTTGTTTAAGGAGATAAAACGCATCCCTGTTGGATCGTGACATTAAGGTTGGACTTAAATTAACTTTATCAGTTATGCTTTTACATCTTTTCTGGATTTAAAGGGGCTTGTGGTACACTTTCAATGAAGAAATAAAAATTTCTCAGATTTAAATGTACCGGTAGTTTATTTGGGTTTCAAAGGTGAACAGAAGTCCTAAGATTTTCGATTAGAACAAAATGGGATTGAGTACTTAATGGTTTGTGGATGAAATACAGTATTTATTTTAACTTATTTTCAGGGTAACACATGCAGTTATTTACTTTTGCTTAAATTTTAAATCAACAAATAAGTAAATAAATAAATATATTAATTAATTAATTATTTTGTATTTGATTGTTTGTTATTTGTTTATTTGATAATATATAAAATATTTAATAACATAATGAACCGATTTATAAAATGTAAAATGTGTTTAGATATTTTTTCATTAAATATTTTTATTAAATCATAAAACTGGACATTTTTGAGTAAGTTAGTATGTAAGTAAGTAAGAAGGTAATTAAATAAATAAAATGTCAGTTTCACAATTTACAGTTTCTCTTGATTTATTTAATTTATTAGGACTATTTGTGTGGAAAATGTTCTTGGATTTTTTTTCCTTAAATTGTCGTTTACAGCTTTTTAAATATGATAAATAATCTGAATATGAAATGTTTTAATATAGTGAGTTTCTGACTGTGTAGGAACTGTGTTAGATAGAAAGATAGACAGACAGACAGACAGACCCTTCTAGATCGCTGGAAACTGTCACCCGAACCACAATTCTGCCATCAAACTGCACTACATTTTCCATCAGGCACCTCACTCACACACCAGTTCCGGATCACCCGATTAAGTAGACACAGCTGGAAGCTTAGTGGTTCCATGTCCAGTCTTGCCGTGCTTTTAAATTTTTTAAGCCTTATTTTCTTGTGTATGTTGTTTTGCTGACCATTTTGCTTGATACCCTTACTACAATTACCCTCATGCTTGTGCTTTGACCATTCCCTGTCGTACTCAGAGTTAATAAACTGCATTTGAACTCTCACCTTCGTTGTTACTCCGACTCCCTGTGTAATAGATACATAGATGGTTGTTTTGTTTCTTTGTTTGTTTGTTTATTCGTTTGTTTGTTTGTTCGTTTGTTTGTTCGTTAGTTAGTTAGTTAGTTTTTTTTTGTTTGTTTGTTAGTTTGTTTAGCTTGTTCGTTTGTTTGTGTCATGATCTCCAGCAATCTAGCCCTGCTGGAAACTGTCACCCGAACTACAACTCTGCCATCAAACTGCACTACATTTCCCATCAGGCACCTCACTCACAATCCAGTTCCGGATCACCCCTGATTATGTACACACAGCTGGAAGCTCATCACCTTTGCCTTATTTTCTCTTGTATGTTGTTTTGCTGACAATTTTGCCTGATACCCTTACTACAATTACCCTCATGCTCCTGCTTTGACTAATGCCTGTCGGACTCAGAGTTAAAAACCTGCATTTGAACTTTCACCTTCGTTGTTACTCCGACTCCCTGTTTAATAGATAGATAGATTGATATATAGCTTTATATATACAGCATGATCTTTTTTTTTACTGTGCAATACAAAGTAATTTATCAGTTCCCATCTCAGTGGATCTGAATTCTTATGTTTGGAGCAGATGGAGACGAGGTTCACAGGAGACTTCGTCATGCTCTCGGTAGAGGTTTGCTGCCACTGGCATGGCGTTTTGCACAGGTAATTGCGTTGTAGCGAGCGGGAGGTACGGGGCTGGTGTTTTGGCTGCTGTCTGCCTCACGTCTGCCCATCCTTTAATAACACCATCTGGCCAGCAGTGGAGCCTGTTCTTCTCACCTGAACAGAGCTTATTCACTGGTGCACAAAGGCTCCTGGACTGTGACCGTTCACAGGGTTTGGATCAGTCTCCTTTATACGCCGCAGCAATTCTCTGATTAGATTGCCTCACATATGACCCAGATGCCATGAGGGCTGATGAACCGTCGCTGCCCTGGTTATAAAACATGAATGCTGAGGGGACTGGGGAAGCTTGTCAAGGTCACCCAAGCTTTTTTGGAAATGACTGAATGCTGATTTCGTTATTTTGGCTTGGATGGAAGCCTCTGTTGCTTTCCAGAGTAATAGGATTCATTGTTTGTACTGGTGCCACCATCTTTAGATTGTGTTCAGATTTATGGGACATGGTGTTTTTGGCATAGGGTCATGGCAAGAAGACAGACTTCCATGTGTTTGTGATCCAAATGATACAGATTAGTTCTTTTTTTCCCCATACAGGAGGTTTGAGAATAACATCAAATGTGCCTCTGAAATGAAATTCAGAGCCCTGAGTCACTGTTTACCAGAATGTTTCTCAGCATCTGTCACCTAGCGCAAAATGTAATCTCAGCAGAATAATAGATTATAGCATGATTACAGCAGACCGTAATCAGCCTTATGATTACAGCCTTTACCGTTAAAAATGTGGTCGAAACCATTAAATAATTTGGTATCACTTTATTTTGATGGTCACTCTTGCACATTTTGTTGACTAAAAGTTTCAATGCAACTACATGCCAATTACTTCTCATTTGAGTATTAGTGGAGTGTCTACTTAATATCTGCTGATACTGCTCCTTCAACAGACATTCAACTGACTATAAGAAACTTTGAAAATAAAAATACAGTACAAACCATAAAAGTAATTTCTCATTTTTTTACAGTAAACTACCGTGTTTCATTAATTTAGGTAATATGAGGTAATATGTCTGTATTTTGAATTGCCAACATCTACACATCTTTTATTACACAGATAGACATTAGACATAATGACAATAACATGCTGTTAACCAGGTTATGGATTTTTACTGTAGCATTTTTATTTATTTATTTTTTTATTGCATCTTTAACCAAATACATGCAGTTTTGGTTAGCTCAAGAGAATTTTTTTTTTAATTCAAGCTAGTTAGAAAAAAAGTTGCATTGTCGTATAAGTTAAATAAAACAACCCATGCTTAATCTGATAACATACTGTACCACTACAGTATATACATTTCTGGAAAGCGCCAAATAGGTCCCAGGAGATATGTTTTTTGCAGTTTTTGTTAATCCAGCAGAGGCCGCTGTGTACGCTTGATACAGATCTCAAGTTTCTCTCACGAGTGCCGTTCGTGCCTGCTCTTCTTGCATATATCCATCAGAGGCCTCTGCTGACTAACTGACTGACAGACTGTCTAACCAATCGACTGACCCACCCTCCTTCTTCCTTAAACCCAACCAATAATGTTTTCTAAAGCACCGATTAACCAGCACCCACCCACTTCCCTAAACCCAACTGACAGTGTTTTAAAAAGCAGTCCTAAAAAAAGAAAAGCCCTCACAGCAGCCTGATATTTACCATGTTTTCAAATTTTTCCACATTCTTATTCTGTTATTTACTTGTTTATATACTTTTTTTGGCATTTGTTCTTGTCTTACCTGCTTTCTGGATTACCTGCGTTCTTCACCAGATTCAAACCCTGTCATCGTGATCAACTCCTCTCTGAGTCTCAGTTCCGGCTATATAGGCAGTAAGCCACTGCAGTCAGCAGGTTAGCGCGAAAAAGAATGGTGTTATACTGCCACGTATCGTTTGTTTATATAGATTAAATGCCACCGTAAGTACTTCTGGCTACATAATTCGCAATCTCCAGAAATGTATACAGTGGGACATTTTCAGAATGTTGAAATAAAAACGTTCATAATTTGTGTCACTATAAAACTGTTTCCATGTTTTCTCA
The DNA here is from genome assembly GCA_903798035.1 of Danio albolineatus. Classification (NCBI taxonomy): domain Eukaryota; kingdom Metazoa; phylum Chordata; class Actinopteri; order Cypriniformes; family Danionidae; genus Danio; species Danio albolineatus. The sequence goes on along the minus strand of CAIGQQ010003610.1, from coordinate 3,197,670 downwards.
GTCAATTTCTGCCAATCTCAGCTGCCATATTTAATAGGATTTAAAGTGTTTGATCTATAAATCTATCCATGCCCTTCCTTTTTTATTCAAAAATTCAAAATAAAAGTGCAGCGATGTCTCAGTATGTGGTATACTTTTTTTAGTCTATTTACCTTCTTTCCATTCCTTCATCTGGATTTAAGGAGCGGGTGAGTATAGAAAGCTGGGATAGAGTCTGTGACAGCATAGACAGCAGGAGTAATCACTATCATGAAGCGGCTCTCAGAGGAATGCCATTGAAAGAGCGAGAACTAATTAAACGGATTTGAGTAATAACCTAAAGGCGTTCACAAATATTCACCATCAGCCGCTCCACCGTCTTTCTCCTGAGGGACGAACGGCACGAACGCTCAATATACGAGGATCACAGAAACACAGATATATAAGCCTGAGAAATTGACATTAGAGACGGCCCTCCTAATACCCCAGGTTTCGTGTTCAGTGATATCTTGCAATCACGCAGATTATGATTTGCCTGACACATAATATGGTGTGACAAATAATTGCCAGATTAATGAAGTGAGTCACATGTTCAGTTCATCGGCTTCAAATGTTGATGCTTAGTTCTTCTCACATTTGTCTTATTTATAGCATGTTTTTCAACCTGTAGCTGCTTTCTCAACCAGCAGACTATAATTACAGATGTAAGGATTTATGTCACCTTACTTTTTATGTCATCTTTTCAACTTCAAGTCATATTTAATACTTAGTATTTTGTTACTTTAACTTTGTACTAGAATTTCAACATATTTACTTTGTTGTGATTTAGGCTTTTCTTTAAATTATGCCTTACTTCGTCTAGATTTAACACATAATGTTACTTATATCAACAATCGTGGCTTAATTTGACAAGATTTGGACTCATAATTTTACTGACAGTATATAAAAAAATAAGGCTTAATTAGTCAAGATTTGGACTCATAATTCCAAATCCACTATGAACCATTATGGCTTACTTTGTCAATATTTGGCAGCATAATTTTACTTATCAACACCTATAACTTAATTTGGCAAGATTTAGACTCAAAGTTATACTTGTATCAACAAGTATGGCTTAATTGGTAAGGATTTAGACTCTTAATTCTACTTACAGTATATCAAAATTAAAGCTTAATTGGTCAAGATTTTGACTCATAAATGTACTTGTATCAACAATTATGGCTTAATTTGTCAAGATTTGGACTCAGAATTCTACTTGTATCAACAATTATGGCTTAATTGGTCAGGATTTATATACTCATAATTCTACTTATCAACAGTTTTAGCTTAATTTGTCAAGATTTTGACTCGTTATTGAACTTAGATCAACAATTGTGGCTTAATTTGACAAGATTTTGACTGATTAAGTTTACTTATAGTTACAATTATATCTTAATTTGACAAGATTTGGACTCATAATTTTACTTATATAGACCTTTTTGGATTAGTTTGTCAAGATTTGGACACATAATTCTACTTATCAGCAATAATGGCTTAACTTACTATGGTGTTGACTCATAATTTTACTTATATCAACAGTTTGATTGGTCAGGATTTGGACTTAAAATTTTACTTTTATCCACAATTATGGCTTAACTTTTCAAGATATGGACTCAATTTGTATGAATAATTATAGCTTAATTTGTCAAGATGTGGACTCAAAATTCAACCATCAGTTATGGGTTAATTTGTCAAACTTTACTTACTGTATATCAACACTGACTTCTGATGTGAATGTTAACTTTTTGGTTTAAATTTGATGGTCAACTTTTTAAAAATGTTGGTGAGCTCAAACACCTGTGTCATGATTTTTACTTTTTTTCATAATTGTCATAATTATTACTATATATGTTGTAACTGCGACTTTATATGATCATTTTGACCTATATCATATGACATCTTATGTCACTATTTCCTGTTTAGTCACAATCTTTATACTTTTCCAATATTTTTTTTATCTTAGGCTTTTTTATTTTATTTTATATCTTATGATGAATATTGTATTGAACTTTTATTGTAATTAACTTTTACATTTACAATAGTTCTTAATATTAAAAATGTTGACCTGTCAGATGACCTTTTGTCACTATCTGAACTTTGTCTCGTTTCCTAGAGGATTTTTTGTTGTAATTTCAGCTTTTGCTCTAGTTTGCTGCTTGTTGTGTATGTGACTTGATTTGATCTTGTCATAATTGTAACTGTGTTGTGTTCACTGAGATCTCGCAATCACACAGATGATGATTTGCCCGACACATAATATGGTGTGACAAATAATTGCCAGATTAATGAAGTGAGTCACACATTCAGTTCATCGGCTTCAAATGTTGATGCTTGATGGTTCTCACATTTGTCTTATTTATAGCGTGTTTTTCAGCCTTTAACCTTCTACTGAACCAGCTGACTATACTTATAATTGAAAGGTATCTTTATGTCTCTTTTTCAACTTGCCCCTTTTTATAATTGTCATAATTATTACTTATTATATGGTCATTTTAACTTTGCCTTATAATATTCAAATTTTTCTTAAAATAATGGCTTAATTTGCCAAGATTTGTCAAGATTTATGACAATATCCAGTTTATAATTTTGATGTTTTTGATAATTTTATGATGTATTATGTCAAAATTCAGATAAAAGGTACTGTCGCCTCACTGCACAAAGTTTGCTGGTTTGAGTCTCGTCCGGACCAGGTGGCATTTCTGTGTGAAGTTTGCATGTTCTCCTCATGTTCTTGTTGGTTTCCTCAAAACATGTGGCGACCCCTGATAAATCAGGAACTAAGCAGAAGGGAAGTGAGTCAGTGCGTAATTACTGAATGATTTTAAAAGAAATAATTAATTACAACATTCTCAATAATTCCAACATGAACTGGCAAAATATTACAGGATTTGTCATTGTCATCATTGTCATTATCTAAAATTAAATTATGCTGATAGTTGCTTATATAGAGCAGGGAAATAAGTCATATACAGTATACATATGGAGCACCAATTTTGTCAAAAGGGCAAGTAAATCATGTTTTTGCAAATACTAATTATGAAACAAAATGTCAAATTTTGAAATAGTAATAGTTCTAAGATGAATATTTGAACAAATATTGAAGGTGAAACTGACAAACAAACTTTTTATCTCAAAATTATACATATAGTCATAATCGAATTTTTGTAGCAGTTTTGACTTTTAGACCTTTGTGAGTAATTTAGACTTCGTAATGTGAGAATTTTGACTTTTCTCAATAATTTGACTTGGTACTGCATGTCAAAGTTTTGAATCTTCTTGTGCTTCATCCTGCTGTTTAATGTGAGAATGTGTCCTGTTTGAAGGGCTTTATGTATAGAAAATATTCGCTTTTGTTGATTTAAATGTTCAAATTCTCAAACAGAGTCTGATGCTTTTCTCTTATTCCTTCATCACTGAGGGTGTGGAACTGTGAGATTTTGTTCATTGATTTTGAGTGGCTGGCAGTTCAAGTGATGTTATTTAAGGGCATCTGATGAAAACACAGCAAAGTAAGAGCAGCAATACAAGCAATACACAAACAATAACTTTTTTTGTTCCAATTTCAAATTGGGTTGAAAATAAATTCTAATCAGAAAGGTATTATTTTCTCTCCATTTATTTTTATGGTCTTGGTAATTTATAGCTTCTTCATTGACCTGTTTTCAATGGTTTATGCATTTTTTTCATTAATTTAAGTCCATTTAAACTGAGCAGAAATTAGATTTTGATTCGATTCTTATTCTGTTGTGCTACCCACTACACCACCATGGCGCCTATTTTAAAAATTATTACATGATTTGCCCACCCTTGACTTATTAAATCAGTTTGAGTTTTTTATTTAGTTCCATTGAACACAAAAGAAGCTATGTTGATGAATTTCAGAAACCTGCAACCATTAATTTCCATAGTATTTGTTTTTCCTACACTGTAAAAAAAAATCCATAAATTAGCAGTTTTCTGTATTTTGTGACTCATGTTTTATTTATTTTGTGACTCCCCTTATTCATTTGTTGAATTGCATTATGGGACCTTGATCTTTCTTCCAACAGATTTTAACCTTGAAAAGTTTAAAATTGTGTCTTTTCTGAACATTTTTAATAGTCTAAATGGATATATTGTCTGGGTTGGTGTTTTGTATATTACAGTACAAAAACCTTGTAATCAATTTTTTCACAGACTTACTGTATTTCTCTATATATTATTTCTTATACATTGTTATCATTTCACTTTGTTAAACTGTAGAGTTGAATTTTGAACATCGTAAGTCAACAGAGCAGTGATCAAGGTCCCATAATGCAATTCATAACCTCAAATAAACAGAAAACACTTGTGAATCACAAAATACTGAAACTGTTTTTTTAGAGTGTACTACAGAAGTCAATGGTTACAGGTTTCCAACATTCTTTACAGTTTTTTTACATACTTTACAGCACACAAAATCATTTCATGTCACACAATTTCTTAAACATCTCTCTCAAAATGCAAACTTCAAATCTCCAAAACCATAACCTATTTCTCAGCCTTACTCATGGTGTATCCAAGCATTTACTGTTTTGAAAGACGTGCTTCATACTGACAAGTGTTTATGGTATTGTGAATGCAGTGTTACATTTTGAAGGAGATGTGAGGCATTTTGTGTGTGCAGTTTTGGGAATTGTTTGTAGAGTTTTGAAAAAAGGTGACAGTAGCTATGATTCCATCCACCTATTTTTATGCGCATTTTGGATGTGGAAAATGTGGATTTTGAAAAAAATCAGTTGATGGAAACGTCAAGATGCGCATAAATTTAAAAAATGTGCATAAAAGAACGGATACGCATAACTGGGTAGGATAAACTTTGTAATCGATAAAAAAGATGTGCATAAACTTATTTATTTAATAAAAGTGTGTGTGAATGGACAAACCAATAGGTTGCGCATGTCGTAAAACATTTGAAATGTTCTGGTCATTCTAAAAAGCCGTAACTGTTTCAGTATCAACCATTTCAGTAATAGTGTTATAATAACACAGTATTAGTATTAACATATTATTAAATAAAGAAAAGATGGACACAGCTTCTCCTACCACATCAAATTCTGCTTTTACTTTTGATATTTGGTGCCAGTTTATCAGCAAGTGACAATTTTGTTCTCTTTGACTGATTGAATGGAAACACTTCTTTATTCCCATGTCTTCTATAAGATATTCCAGTTTTAATTTGCATCTTTGGATGGAAACATAGCTATTATTTTGAAAATATGCATAAGCAGTTGAAAAAACTAATATAAATTAATTTTGAAAAACAAATAAACGTAGGTCACACTTTATTTTGATGGTCCGTTTGTTGAATTTAAGTTACATTGCAACTAATTCTCATTAGATTATAAGTAGACTGTTAGGTTGGGGTTAGGGTTGGAGTTAGGGGTGGGGTTAGTGCTGAAAACTGAAAACATATGGTTAAGGCGCCACCCAGCGGCCAAAAGCTGTTGGCGCACTTTTTAACGCCGCCGCGGTAATTAGGGCGTTTTGAACTAGAGACATCTGTAAGTTGACATGAACTTGCAAAGTTTCTTATAGTCTGTTAAATGTCTGTTGAATGTCAGTATCAACAGATATTAAGTAGACTAGGGATGCTCAACACTGTTCCAGGCAGGTGTGTTTGATATGGATTGCAACTGAAATCTGCAGGAGGGTGGCTCTCCAGGAACAGGGTTGAGCGCCCCTGAAGTAGACAGTCAACTAATACTCAAATAGACCATCGAAATAACTGTTACCTAAAAGTGCAACAAATCAAGGGTGAGTACCTGATGACAGTTTTTTGGGTGAACTATTCCTTTAAGACAGGTTTCGTTATTTCATTTGTATCCTGACACGAGTATTGTGATAATATCATATTGTCAATCAATTCCTTCCAATGCCACAGGTGTATTTACCATACTAGAGCATAACCGTAGCACCTGAACCTTTTGACCTCTAGGGTGTTACATTCATTCTAAATGATATGTGACAATGCTCTCGCGTGCGGCCATAAATGCAGGCTCATGATTTATTCATATGTTTGTGCTGCAATTAATTACAGACCCACAGCACATCCCTCCGTTTCTCTCCGTCAGTTGGCTTTGCACAGAGAGCAGAGGAAGTTTTTCTTTTGAAATGCATCAAATTGGTTTCCAGCTGCTCTGCCTTGGCACACATTTTGCATGCAACAGCAACAAACAGCCAGCAGGCAGAGTTGTGTGTGTGTGTGTGTGTGTGTGTGTGTGTGTGTGTGTGTGTGTGTGTGTGTG
>CAIGQQ010003610.1:3168958-3187058 GCA_903798035.1 Danio albolineatus | reverse complement strand
ACAGAGCAAGGAATTTTTCACAGTATTTCCTATAATATTTTTTCTACAGGAGAAAGTCTTATTTGTTTTATTTCGGCTAGAATAAAAGCAGTTTTAATTTTTTTTTTATTAATTAATTAGCCTAGTTAAGCCTTTAAATGTCACTTTGAGCTCTATTGAAGTGTCTTGAAAAATATCTAATATAATTTATATTTACTCTCATCATGGCAAAGATAAAATAAATCAGTGATTAGAAATGAGTTATTAAAACTATTATGTTTAGAAATGTGTTGAAAAAGTCTTCTCTCCGTTAAACAGAAATTGGGGAAAAAAATAAACAGGGTGGCTAATAATTCTGACTTCAACTGTATATATATTACCACTTTTACTGAGTAGCAACATGCCAACTTGTCCAGTTGCTCACTGGTGAAACAAACCCTCCTACAAATGATCCCAAAAGCAACATTCCACATTCTGTTTCATAAATATATATATATATATATATATATATATATTCTGCCTCTTGTTTGTGCAGTGAAGACAAATTTCTCTCTGTGTTTTTTATTGTGGTTCAAAGAAGGCACTCCACACAAAGAAGGGTGAAATGAGTACGCCGGGTGTCTGACCGTGTCTCTTTTGCATAATTTCTGTCGTTATAGTAACAGAACCAAAGAGCATGTTGAAAATTGCGAGCAAACATGCTCCTTTACTTTTAATGAGATGTCTGACTGCAAGACAGCTCCCTTTAGTCCAAAGTGTTTGTTTGTCTGTTTTGTCATGTCGAGGAGATCTTAATGCAGTGCTTCGTCACACTTAGTTTGTTCCTCCAGATGTACGGCGACAGCATGAATCTGATGTTTAACTGGCACCTGTATTGCTTTGCTTTTGTTGTCTCTTGGTAGGTGAAAGGCATTGGTCGGGCACACACTGTCATGAGAATTATGTCTCGGTGGTCTTACCTGACAAAAGCTTTTCTGAATGACTGACTGAAGGACTGTCAACAAAATGACTTGAACCAAACCCTGCTGCGTCTAGATAAAGCCCATCTCACAGTGGGACGCTTGTCCTTGCGCATGTAAGCAAAGAATTTCTGATATTCTGGCTGGTTTTGGTTGAGATCTTTGTAGTTTTTGCTTGCCTTTGTTTTTTGGTTTTGTTTTGTTTGTGGTGGTTGTTAAAAATCAGTGTTTCTGTTTCTCATACTTGGAGTTAGAGATGTAAACAAACCTTTAACCTCAAGTATTAAACTTCAGGGCATCACTCGTCTTGTGTTGTTTATGCTACAGGCATGAATTTTCACGCGCTGGATCATAGTGAGAGGAAAAAACATCCCATAGGCTGAAATATGTTTACATTATAAAATTTGTTAATTTGTTTGAAATGTATTTTTATACTATTATTATTATTATTATTATTTTAATTATGCATAAATAACACAGTGACGGTTTGGTTGAACTCTTTAAACAAAAATAAAGAAGAGACTGTTAACTGTAGCAGATGTAAGACTGAAGTGAATAGATTAGAAATAATAATAATAGTAATAATAATAATAATAATAAAGTGTTTGTAGTTCCAAGTTGAGTTCCAAATAGTCTAATAAATTTAACAAATAGTCTATTTGGAGCTTGACTTGAAACAACATACACTTGTTATTATTATTTTTATCTATTCACTTCTGTCCTACATCTGCTACAGCTAACAGTCTCTTGTTTATTTATTTATTATTTTTATTTTTTTTTCTGGAAAGAGTTCAACCAAACCATCTCTGTGTTTAATTTCACTGTTTTCACTGTTTTGACTAGCCTAAGCTGACCTAACTAGAGTGTTTGTCGCACTCAAGACTTAAGAACATGCTGAGTTGAGTTTGTGCTAACCGTTACTGTGTAAGGGCAAATATTGTGTAAGATAAAATAGGTGTACTTATACTTTGTAAAGCCATTTATATTGTAGGTACATTATGTGTAATTATTAGATTATGTCTGATGCACTGTACTTATGGCCGGCACGTCCATAGAGGCAACCTAGTGGTAAAGGCGGCATGGTCAGGGCACGGTCCTCATACTAAATTGTATGAAAGAGGTTGTAAAAGTAAATATTCTTTTACAAATTATTTATTTCAAAAAGTTACGATTTGTTGTGAAATTGGATTGGTCACTTTATTTTCACACTTATTTTCACAGATTCTTTTTTTTTTTTTTTTTTTCAGCAGGGGTGCCAGGTTCTCCAGCCACCAAACAACTATTCAAATATTTTGATCCAGTTCTAACTCTGAGAGAGAAACCAGCAGTTCAGACAGTATCTGAATAATGGAGATACTGTTTACTGGAGGTAATGTTTATACACGTTGTAAAAAGTAAGGTATTTAAATAATGCTTTATAAAAAAATTATATAAAGAAGCTTTATATTACTGAACTTGGAAAAAAATATTTAGGTAACATTTGGTGCTGGTTGTCTTGTAAGAATATTACATGTGTTTATTTATGTAAAAACAATTTAACATATTTAAAACTCTCTTCATATTATGGTTAGTGTATGTGAAAAATTACAGTAAACACATGGAAATGTTCCAACATAATGCATACCATGAGTTATCGAAACACATTTAATCCCAATGCTTAGGAACTAGCACTAAATTTACAGGATTATAAACCCTTCTCTGGAGAATAAGAAATATGACCTTTTATTTGCTGGATGCTTGACAACTGATAGCCAGTCGCATTCCTCATGTTAATAAGCTTTGGACAATCACAGAAACACTGTGTAATGTATATAATAGTCAATTTATACTGTAATATAATTCATTGGAACATTCAGTGTCACAAGATTATGCTGAGTGCGGCACAGTGGCTTCGTGGTTAGCACTGTCCCCTCACAGCAAGAAAGTCACTGGTTCCCAGCTGGACCAGTTGGCATTTCTGTGTGGAGTTTGGATGTTCTCCCCGTATTCGGATTGATTTCCAATGGGTGCACCAGTTTTCCTCACAGTCCAAAGACATGTGATGAACTGGGCAAACTAAGTTGGCCATTGTGTATGAGTACATATGTGAATGAGAGATTATGGGTGTTTTCAAGTACTAGGTTGCAGCTGGAAGGGCATCCGCTGCTTAAAACATATTCTGGAATAGTTAGCGGTTCATTCCGCTGTGGCGACCCCTTTTGAATAACGCACTAAGCCGAAGGAAAATGAATGGATGAATGATTATGATGGCTATATGATCCATATGTTTTATGTATATTTGAAAAGTGCAAACTGAAATCTACTAATTTTTAAACATAAATCGGCGATGTACTTAACTAGAAAGTTGACTCTATTCTTCTCCCAGTTGAACAGATTATTGTAAATGTACATGTCAATTGGAATACTGCAATAAATTAGCAGAAATACACTTTTATTTTTGGACTATGCCATAGCAACCTCTTAGAAAACCTCAGCAGTGGCAAACTCCGACACGTTTTTGCTTCGGAAAATGCAAGTGCTTTAGTTTATTCATTTATGAGTTTATTTTGATGAGCTGACAGGCTACAAAACCACTGAAATTCTCTTGGGCCAGTGCTCACAATTTAATCTGACGGCCTGTATTACTGTGATAAACTTGTTTTATTCAAGCGTAATTTGATGTTAAAATTGACCCTAAGGAACCGATTCCTCACGATGTGTGACACATTTCAATTTCCAATTACTTGCTCTGTGTTCATGGTTAGATGAACCATCTAATCAACGGTTCAGATATGCAGGTACTCTGTCTGTGACAGCACATGATTAGAATATAAGAGCGTGAATTACTGTAATTCAGTCTGACATGCTCTTAAAATCACTCTCTAATAATCCGACATAGCAGGAGCCGTGCCCTTCAGAAGTAATTAGGGCTTGTGAACAGAGGGGTCAGTGAATAAGGCCCTTTTTCTCCTCACTATCCAATCTGTACGCTGCAAAAATGAGCCTTTGATTCGGATTTACTGAATGATGACGCTCTTATTATTTTATTAAGCTTCTGACAGTGACCCAGCATTTCATAATGTATTTACTCGTTGAGCTGAAAATCACCTTGTGTGTTACAGCAACCCTGAGACAACTCTGCCCCCTTGTGACACAACACAAATCCTCAAACGTGCTTAATGACTGTGGAACTGCTGCAATTCTGAAAGCTCTGATTGTACCTGACAGTTTTTAATATTAGCTCTGCTATACTTCTAATTCCCTGAAAAGATGTTGTTGTTGTTGTTCTGCCTCTTCAGATAATCTGCTTGCAAATATCTGAAAGATTCTCGATGGTTGTAGAGACCCTGAAGGTTTTGCTGAGGAATAAGGGAGCGTGGGGGGTTTGTGAACTTATATTAATACATCTGGGAGACACGGTAACAAAACAGGCATGAAGAAACAGAATGGTGTGTAGTTGAAATAATGAGGGTATTAGCTTTTGTGTTTTGTTTTGGTTTTAGGTGACATTGGTATTATTCAGTTCGAGTTTATTTGTAGAGAGAGCACAGGCAAGAGAATTGGCGTAGCTGCTGTGCATATTTTAAACAAGGGATGTTAATGTCATTGTAAATGAATGCGTTTGAAGTGATGCATTTCAATGTATTATGAAGTGAAGTGATGCATTGCGTACAGTGGTGTGAAAAAGGATCAAATTCAGGTCAGGACTTTGTCTAGGCCACTACAAAGTGTTCTTTTTGTTTTTCATCATCCATTTAGAAGTGGACTTTTTCCACACAGAGTTAAGTAGATTTGGATTTTGTGTTCCTTTAATAATAAAAAAAAACTTCATTTAAAAATTGCATGACATGTACTGTACTTGTTATCGTCGACTAATGTTACATTTAGTTTGATGATCTAAAACAGGGGTCATCAACTATATTTGTCAGAGTTTTACCAGACAGTCTCCCAGGGGGCCGGACCCCCAAGAAGAAAATCAAATAAAAATCTAATTTTGGCTTAACATTGTTTAATGTTTATACTTTTTCCATTTCATTACAAAACTGAAGCCATTTGATTCAGGCTCCCATCTTCTATACCACAGTAAACCACTAGGAGTGATTAGATATTTTGCCTCAACTCAATTAGGCTAAGTCAACAAGAGGAAATGTAACTTTAGTCATTGATTAAGCACTGTGAGTAGCCAGTTTCAGCATTGTGAGTTGAAGTCAAGCCCACTTAACATTGCATTTGATGTGCGAACATTATTTGTGAGCTGTTTTGTTTTGGTACCAGGTTATTTATTTACCATGCTATTTTAAATATGCCAGATTGTTTTTCCTCCTTTTTTTAGTCCTAAGGCAGACATCCCAAGTCTCCCGGAAGTTCCTTGAGTCTCCTGCAAATGCATAGAGACTCCCAGTCTCCCTCCCGCTCCTCAAATACGCCGCGCACCCCTCTCCACCACATCCCTCCTTGCTCTTTATCACACACGTCGTGCGCACTCCTCCTACACCCCACTCGGTCTTCACTTGTGCTAAAATCTGTTTGAAACAATAAATGCTTAACGCCGCATTGTCTCTCTGAGTCTGTCCTCATTTCGGAGTGTAGCCTAAGTATAGTCATAAATGGTGGCTATTCTGACAACAGACTCAGTTGTTATTTTTAGTTGCTTTAATAGTGTGGACCACTGTTTTATTTTTTATCCTCAAATTTTGGAATCCTGTCCAATCTAAATCCTGACTGAACGGCTCAGCAGGCCGCCAGTTGATGATCAGTGATCTAAAACATTAAAGTGTGACAAGCATGCAAACGAAAATAACAAATCAGTAAGGAGGCAAACACTTTTTTACACCACTGAATATGCTTTACTAAAACGATAGTAACGTTAATCTAGTTTAAAACGGAAGGCACGTGTCTCGGACATTATCAGGAAGGCTATCCCAGAGTTTAGGAGCCAAATATGAAATCAACCTCCTTTAGTGGACTTTGCTATTCTGGGTACTACCAGAAGCCCTGAGTTTTTAGATTTAAAAAGTGGGTCTAAGTGTAGCAAGACAGAATGTTGATTAGATAAACAGGAGCTAGACTATTTAGAGCCTTATAGGTAAGAAGTAATATTTTATATGATATGATTCTACCTTGTGTTTTTTTTTTTAAAGTGTCATTATTGGGGAGTTTCTAGTAGTAAAGGAAAAGTTCACCTTATTTACTCACTCCCATGTGGTTCTAATGTTGGAACGCAGATGAAATATTTGTAATTTAGCATGAAAGATTCAATCTCTCCATTGAAAGGCTATTTATTCAAAACTCTGACACTTCAAAGCAGTCATAATGAGATCTGCGATAAATAAATAAACACATGAGAGTCAAGGGTTTTAATCCAAGTCTTCTGAGGAGACATGATCACTTAATATGATGCACAAATTTAGGCTTTTATTTGAATATTGATCAGTGGACATACACAGGAGTTCAAATCTCATTGGTGCTTTTGGTGGGCAAGAATGAACAGCATTGGCTCTCACATATCAGGCAAGATTGAAAGCTGTAAACGTTGCTCACTAATAAACATATATAATTTAATAACATTTACTTTTAATTGCTGTTGTTTCTATACATTAACATGTTTAAGCGAGTTTGTGGAAAGTCGACTTTTAATAGAGAAACACAAATCTCGATTTTTAATTTAGTTTTAATTAAAATATATTAATTTCATTGTAAAACAAGCGCTTTAAAAGTTTGAAATGACTTGAGGGTGAGCAAATGATCATTTATAAAATGATCTCTTTATCTCCATACCAGTGTAGTATCCTACAATCCCAGGTCCAGAAATTCAATGCATGTCGTTTTTAGAATTCTGTGCTGGATGCAACCGTTAAAAATGACCAAAGGGAGAGGAAATGTCTTTTTTAGGCCTCTCAGGTGGAACATTGAGTCTTGTATTAGTTGCATAGCTATCTGTGTTTTATTAGGCTTAGGGCATAAACAAGAAAAAATACATTTGTTCTTCTCAATAGGTGGTGAGGAGCCAGCAACTTTCAGAGGGAGCAATTTAAACACAGTTCCGTGCCTTTCTAATGTTAGTTCATACTGCAGAATTCTGACCACAACACATATTTCAAGGTGCTTATTATGAGAAACCTTAATATGCAGCTATTTATAGTTCTCACACAAACACACACACACACACACACACCATTCTTTTTTTATCAAGCTCATATTGTGATTTTCATTTGAGCTTAAAGACCACTTGATATTCTACTGATAATGATAACATTTTATCAATCTGACTTGCTGGATATTAATCCCACCATTGTCTTCTTTAGAGATGATTTACATCTGAAATGATGTTTTGAAAATTGAAATGATGTTTTGAAATGAATTTTTTTTTTTCCACATTGATAAACTGACTGAACTGTAAGCAAAATCAGTGGTGTACATTCATTGAATGACGACACTTTGAGGTGACACTAAAGGAATTCTTTGGATTCATTTTCAATGCCTCCTCCTTCATCTTACCCCACACATACTCAATAATGTTCATGTCAGATGACTGGGTTAGCCAATCCTGATGCACCTTGACCTTTGCTTTTCTGAACTTTGATGTGGACACTAAAGTAGTGTATGAGAAGGAGCGCTATCCTGCTGAAGTATTTGCCCTCTCCTGTGGTTTGTAATGTAATGGGCATTACAACTGTCTTGATACCTCAGGCTTTGATGTTGCCATCCACTCTGCAGATCTCTCGCACGCCAACATACTAAATGTAACCCCAAGCCATGATTTTTTCCTTCACCAAACTTGACTGATTTCTGTGAGAATCTTGAGTCCATGCGGGTTCCAATAGGTCTTCTGCAGTATTTGTGATGATTGGGATGCAGTTCAACAGATGTAATTGTTTGTATATAGTACTGTATATACATTATGTTCTGCCTGTTGATCATGTTTTTATTTTGTTTTTCAGCTCTGCCCTTGAACACTATCAAGAAAGGGAAGGAGATGGATGTTTTGCTGACCGTCTTGAGTTAAGGATTCAACTGGAACAGACAGCAGACCTAACAGGTGTGATTTATCACAAAATGACGGAAGACAATGTTTGTCGACTAAGCTTTTTTTAAGAATGATCTACACCACTCCCATTCTTTGACATCATCCATTATTCTAAATGAAAGAATGCGAAAGGTCACGCAGAGAGTTATACATCAACGGGGAACTTTAAAAAAAATAATGAAGCCAAGTGGGCAGGGTTAACAATGTCATTTTCTGTCTGGATTAATTACATTAACTGTATCCATAGAAACATCCATCATTTGTGAAGATGAATCGATTGCAGAGAAATCAAAACATACCTTATCAAGCCATGACGAGTCTAGTATAAATAGTCAATGTTGCATTCATTTTCATGTGTGTGAGAGTGTCTTCTCACTGTAAAAAAACAGTAATCAATGCCATCGCACACATCCAAAGCTGAATTGCTGCAGAGACAAGTAGCATAGATTGTTTAAAATGGTTCCCTGTTTTTTTATTATTTTGCCAGTAGGGCTGTGCAATTAATCGCAATCGCAAAAAAAAATTGCAATTTAAGCACACGCGATTTCTAAACCGCAAAGGCTACAATTTTATTTATTAATTTATTAATTTATTTTTTTTCACATTCTTCTGCCCATGGTTTTAAAATGGTAACCAATCAGAGCTGACGTAGCACACTGGGCAATTACAGTTAAGCTGAGCGGGAGAAAGATGGTAACCAATCAGAGTTCACTCCACGCATGACGAAGTTGAGCAGGAGAACTGAATAGGTGATTTTTTTTATTTTTTTTTTTATTTATTGTTATGACTGGAATTGGGGTTAGTTCATCTATTTTTTTCATGTTGTCTGTTTTTAAGACAGTTTTACTACAGCTTTATTTATTAAACTTAATACCATGTTATTTCATTGTGAAATGTTTTGTTATGCACTTCTTGTGCACTGAATACATTTAGAATATGTGTATGTAGCTTGTTTGAAAAAGCAAAAACAGGTGCCAAAAATTGCAAATAAAATCGCAATATTCGTTCCAAAAATCGCAATATGATTATTTTGTCCTTATTGCAAAGCCCTATTTTTCAGTTGAGCAAACAGTAATAATAATGAAGATTCAACAAAGCAAAGTCTTCTTTAACTCCATAATTTTTCCCTTACACGTAGGAAATGAATGTGGAAATTCAAAAATTTTATGCATTTTTTGTTGTAATTTTAAAGAAATATACGTTAAAAAAGACATTTAAAAAATACAAAACTGTGTAAATTATTATAATATTCAAAGACAGTGATATAACGTTTGTTAAAAAAGGTATAAAGAATTAAGGTCTGCAGTATAAGGTATGCTTGAGAATTAAAACTTACACTTATATTCGATTGAGTACAGTAAATCCATTCAAGCTATTTAAAATTTTGCTAACGGTAGGCAGCATCCAAAATTGCATACTTTCATACTATATAGTACGCCAAAAACAGTATGGAGCCAAGTAGTATGTCAGAATTCATTGAATTTGAAAAACATTATGTGAGAAGTTACCTGGATGACCTACTACTTCCGATAGACTCTACGCTATCCCAAACGTGAGAGATTTCATGAATGGGAGTGAAGCGACGCAAAAAACGTGGGTAGGTCAAGTGATCATGACAAAATGATGGATAAAGTATGTCCGACTTCCATTCATACTGCTCACTTTCATACTGTATAGAATGTACTTTTCTAATGGTCGAGTAATAAATTCAAATTTAAATGTAGTACTGTACCTAGTAGTAGGCGATTTCGGACGCAGCCGTATTCTTTTGTTGTATAATGATTCCAGTATGAACCTAATATTATAGCCCTTATTCGTTTTTACCATCATTGTCTATATCCCATTCATGTTCAAGTGTCTCTGAGCATTGAAGGGTTTATGTGCTTGTGTGTTCTTCTCACACACACACACACAAAACCCAGCCATTAATGGCATCGCATGCATCCAATGCTGAATAGCAGCGTAAAACGAAGCAGCACGTCACGGTGGATCAAGCCTTCCTCGGAAGGGGTCAGAGTCGAGCAGGTTCCCTCTATCAGAACAGACCTTTTAAAGCCTTGCCTTAGGGTCCTGTCTCTGAGACGATTCGCCTGAGCAGAGGAGACACGTGGACCAGATCCAAGAGAATCAGCACAGAGTGTGTGGCGCTGCAGTCTGACACATTTTGTGAGCTGAATTCTAAAGCACCACCTTCAAAGGTTGACAGACTTCAGGGCATCTGCCGCAGAAGCTCTTCCTCTGGAACATCTCTATGGTGTGATATCTTTGACTGACACACTGTTGATTTATGCTTTCTTCAGCTCAACTGCTCAGAATGACAGGCTTTACGTTTGCAAGACTCATGAGCCACGTGACCCTCCTCTCTCAAAAAGTCTTTGTTATGTGATTTGGGAGCTCACTTCGGGCGAGTTAACCCACATTTCATTCGGTCAGATGAGGACATTGCTGGGGTATATTGCCACTGTAAGGTTGACTCACTGAATACAATTTCATGCACTCAGAGCAAACATTGTACTGTTGATTTTGTGTGTTACTGGTTTGAAACAAAAGGAGATGATGTCTGTGGTGACTAATTTGTATGCGACCTTTTTTTTCTTCTTTTTTTTTACACATTTAGAAAATTATTGGCAGTCATAAAAACAGTTAGGTATTTTTATGACCTTCTCTAATTTAACCATCTCTGTTAAAATATGGTTTCAAAATTTTCTGCAGGATTTATTTCCTGCTAAGTCTCATCTTAAAGCAACACAGGCTCGTTTTTGGATATGTAGCCATGTATACATTTGTGAGAGCGAATTATGTAGCAAAAGTTGCGTATGGCTGGATTTCTGTCTGTCGACGGCTTACCGCTTACCTCTGTGTGGACGACTTTTTCACTGCATACGTTGTCAGATATGAGATGCAGAGAGGAGTTGACTGTGATGACAGGGTTCAAAGAAAACAAAAACAAATGCAAAAATAAGAAATAAATAACAGGGTGAGAACATGGTCGGATCTGGAAACATGGTAAAAATCAGGAGACTTTCTTTCTCTGGATTGCTTTTTGTGTTTAGGAAAGACGGGGTGGGTCAATCTATGCTTTAAAAAAATATATTGGTTTGGTTTGAGGAAGAGGGTGGATAGGGGGGATCGGTAGGTCAGTCAGTCGGTGGGTCGGCAGCGGCCTCTGGTGAATTTATACGAGAAGAGCAGGCACGAATGGCACTTACGTGATAAATTTGAGATCTGAAAAAACGTACACAGTTGAATTGTGAAAACAAAAAGTCCAAAACAAATGTATTTCCTGGAATGTATTTCGTTCTCTCCAGAAGTGTATGCAGGGGTACGTATCCATAATGAGCCTGGGTTGCCTTAAAGGCATAGCTCACCCAAAAGTGAAAATTTTATCATAATTTGTTCAAAACTTCATTGAGTTCCTTTCAACTGTTGAACTCAAAAGAAGAAATTTTGAAAAATGATTTCCATAGTATTTTGTTTGTTACTATGGAGGTCGATGGGTTCCAGCTACCTTCATTCTTCAAAATATAACAGAAGAAAGAAACAAAAAGAGTACAGTAAATGAGGCAATTTTCATTTGTGGGTGAAATGTCCCTTTAACTCTTTAAGTAAATGAATGTTTTGTCAATAATTTTTCCATATTAGAGTCATTAGCGACTTGTACCAACTGTACAGTGGTGTGAAGCAAGTCCACTTCTGAATGGCTGAATAAAAAAAATGAATATTTTGGAGTGGCCTAGTTAAAATCCTGACCTCAATCCTGTTGAGATGCGGTGGGATGACGTTAAAAAGGCGGTTTATACTAGAAAACACTCCATTGTGGCAGAATTACAACAATTCTGTTGGGGCCACAATTCCTCCACATCGTTGTGACAAACTAAAACGCTTGATTGCAAAAGGCTTGTTTGCAGTTGCTGCTGCAAGGGTGGCCTAACCAGCTATTAGGTTTAGGGCGCAAACACAGAGGGCTATATATTTTTGCATTTTGTTTCCCCTTAATAATAAAAACCTTCATTTAAAAACTGCATAATGTGTTTACTTGCGTTATCTTTGACTGATATTTACAGTTCGCAGTTTGCTTGGAATATTGTTTTTAATTAATATTGTGGAATATATAAATTATTTTAATATATTTAAAAAATAATAAAGGGGAGGCTAGTGAATGACATCCTAAAGATGCCTGGGTATGCTTTTAAGGGTTGAAATGTTACTGATTGATCCATTTTCAAGCTTTTGCCCTCTTTAATGGAGTTATTAAGAATCTATGCTATTTGATGCATTTAACAACAGGGATGTTCTGTAAGGAATGTTTAATCTAGTGTCACATATCACCATTTTTAACTTAAAACTGAAAACTATCATGTGTGGGTGTTCATTGACACT
Organism: Danio albolineatus; assembly: GCA_903798035.1. NCBI lineage: Eukaryota > Metazoa > Chordata > Actinopteri > Cypriniformes > Danionidae > Danio > Danio albolineatus. The sequence goes on along the minus strand of CAIGQQ010003610.1, from coordinate 3,174,734 downwards.
ACAAAAATATGAGGGGACTTGAAAATGCAATTTTTTTACAACACATTTGATTATGAACTTTTTTGAAAATTATATTATTATATTCCCAATGGAAATGTGAATTTAAAAAAATATATTTTTTAAAAATATTGTGCATTACATGTTCGCTCTGTAGGCATGTGTGAGTACTTCACAACCTCAGTGGTGGATTGCGGGACCATACTGTATGTGCATAGACATGTTCATTTCTTTTACATCAACAACTACAAGTCAGGAATACATCTAATTGATAATATGCTGAAAATACCAAATGTATAAGACAATGAAAGCTATACGTAAGTTTATCAGTTCCTGATTTTATCATGTCCTGAGCATGTACATGCACCCGACATGACTTTTTCTGACATGACATGCATCTCACGCCTTCATTTTTATACCGTATGGATTGTATTTTATTATGCTCTGTGAAACTCGCTTCACAAAAATGTACCCTTTGTTTGCAAAGGATGTTAATAATTTGCACTGCTCCCCTTTGAACAATGTAGAGCTGTCTGAAAACAAGGCAAAGGGAATGTATACATTTTGTAGCTTTGATCAGCCAGGCAGATGGGAGAACAAGCTTGGATGAAAACATTTAGATGTGTTTAAAGGAAAGAGAGGGGGATGCGGAAAATGGCAACACTTTGCGGTGAAAATCTCGACGGACGTATTTTCTGGGTAATAATTTCCTGCAACTGCCTCCATCCTTTTCTCTCAAGCGGCAATTGGTGCATGATGTAGCATAAACATTTCATTACTTGGCAGGAGCAAATGTACGATATTTATGTTCTCAACATGTCCAAGAATTGAAATCAAGCTAATCGTAAGATCTCTGACACTGACATCACTCTGTATGGCTCAGATTTTAGAATCTCATTCATTCATTCATTTTTTTTTCGGCTTAGTCCCTTTATTAATCCGGGGTCGCCACAGCGGAATGAACCACCAATTTATCCAGCATTTGTTTTACGCAGCGGATACCCTTCCAGCTGCAACCCATCTCTGGGAAACATCCATACACACTCACTCACAAACACACACTATGGACAATTTAGCTCACGCAATTCACCTATACTGCATGTCTTTAGACTGTGGGGGAAACCGGAGCACCCGGAGGAAACCAACGCAACCACGGGGAGAACATGCAAACTCCACACAGAAATGCCAACTGACCTAGCCGAGACTCGAACCAGCAACCTTCTTGCTGTGAGGCGATCGTGCTACCCACTAGGTCACCGTGGCACCTGATTTTAGAATCTCAAAAATGTATTATAAGCATGCTTTGAATACTGGCTACAAATATATCAGTGTATAATCTTGCATGGTTATCCATATATACCTACAATTACCTACAGAAACTTGATGTTTATGATTATTTAAGTTTTGCTCAGTTTTTAGGTATTGTTTGTTTACAACATTTCAAATATCTGTGTTTTTGTAGCACAATAATCAAAATAATACACAGGGCAACCAATGTTTAGTCCATATGTGATTCATTTTTTGATCTTTTTCATCTTATTGAATCCTTTTATTATGATCCTACCCAAATACAATTACTATCAACAAAATTCCATGCTTGCACAGAAGTGGTATTATGAAACAATGGGGGCAATTATTAATGTTTTTATGAAACTAAAACCGCCAGTAGGTGGTGACAAGTCACTGCAAAAGTTCACCGGATAAACTATAGTTTATATTATAAATTAACAAACAAGAACTTAAAGACAAATATTATTTTCACTGCGTGAGAAAATGGACGTGAGGTGTGAGAGTGTGAGAATAGTGTCAATTGCCTGAGTATCATGCTGAATGTGTGAGAGTTGACAGCCTTGATAAAAACACAAACATGCTGCTTTTTAAAAATATATTTAAACAGCGTGTTTTTTTTTGTCACATTCATATTTAATGGAGCATTTGAGTGTTTTTTAAAGGTATTTAACCATACTCTTCAATATTTTGTAGTAACTCCATGTGTCTTCGTAATGTTGAATGGAAATAAATAACTTTTCATGGTTCTTGCAACCTGTCAATCACATGCGGGACTATTACTGTAAGTGACCTCAACAGTCCAATAGACTGTACTAGGCATGGGCCGGTATAAGATTCTGACGGTTTGATAACCTCTGATAAAAATATCACAGTTTCAAGGTTTGGCGGTATTGTGATTACTGCCGTAAAATATATTCTTTTCAAATGTCTAGGTAAAAACAAAAACTTTTTTCCCCTTAAACACAATATATTTTATTTTGAGAAACATTTATAATATTTTGTCACAATAAACATGTCAGGCTAAACAATTTAAGTGAATCATTGACTTCTGCTGTCTTCATTTGTTTCAATAACACAGATTTCTTTACAATTTACAGCAGCAACTTTGCATATATTTTCTGCGGGAGATACTGTTGTCATAAAAAAAAAAAACATAAATAAAAAATCTTATACATACCTTAGGAATGGTATAGCAGAAACTTTTTAAAACCTTGACTTTTCCAAACAACGGGATACCTTGAAAGCAGTTATCGTCCCATGCCGAGACTGTACAGCATCTTTTTTTTTTTTCTTCGATAAGTTTCTCACTCAAATATACATCATAATATGGAAGAAAATATTTGAAATATTCAACCCAGGCCTGGATATTCCTTTAGTTAAATTTGATATTCACTATTGAGTTGTAAGCAAGTTATTATCAATTTATGAATATGTACGATAACCTTTTGAACTTAAGGGTGCATTTACCTGCCTCATTTAGTTAAAATGGTTAATATATCAGAGTTTGTTTGCTTGTAGTGCGGTTAGTTTGGGCATGTGTGAAAGAGGTTATTATACTCGGGTGCACACCAAAAATATGGACCAAACAAGTGTAAAAAAAAAAAAAACCTGCTCGAAGAGGTTGTCTCTTTCAAACAAACAAACCCTGGAGTGGTTTGTTTATGGTGAGAACTTGAACCAACCTCAAACTGACCCGAATGCAAAAGGTACTTTGCATTTTGTACTAAAGCAGCTGCGACTTGCATTCTTGGTTTAAAAAAAAAAGTTATTTGACACTTTACCGCAATTATGGCAGGTCGTGGACAAATTTGGAGTTGTGAGGAGGTCTATACTGCCGGCTGACTTTTCCTCCGCTCTTTGTTTACTTCTGTGTGCAGTGGTGTAAAGTAGATACTGTAATTACAAATACTCAAACTACAGTGATTGAGTAGTTTTTCTCAGGAATTGTAATTTACTGAGTAGTTTTAAAAATGTGGACTTTTACTTCCCCTTGAGTACATTATTAGTGCAGTATCTGTACTTTTACTCCACTACTTTCCTTCAGCCAGCAGTCACTATTTCTTTCTTGTCTATGGTCATTGTCTAAAGTAGAAAAATCAGTCCTGTGATTCCTGTCCAATTACAGCACACATAGAAAGTAAATCGCATCATACTGAACAACCTCAAGACATGGACGCTTTATAAATGCAGCAAACCTTTTGGAAACATTAAAAATGTCCAAGACGATGTCTGAAATCTTTACTCGCAATGATCCAGAGACTTTTTATAGACTGCATGTCACTGAAAATTATGGATGTCGACTGTATGATGACTGAAATCACCAAACAGCCTTTAACAATCACTAAATGGAACGAATGAAGAATGGAAGGAAGGGCCAAATGAAAGAAAGGACCGAACAAGGAATGGAAGGAAGAATCGAAGAACCAAATGAATGAAGGAATAATTCAAGGAAGGACGGAACAAACTAAGGAAGGAAATAAGGAACGAACGAATGAACAAAGGACCTAATGAAGGAAGGAACAAAAATATGGAAGAAAGAATGAGCGAACAAATGAAGGGAGGAAAGAAGGAAGGACCAAACGAATGAAGGAAGAATTCAAGGAAGGATTGAACAAACTAGGTAGGAAGGAACGAACAAACAAATGAATGAACAAAAGGAACAAAAATGTGAACGAGTGAATGAAGGGAGGAGGAAACAAACAAACAAATGAAGGAAGGTTGGAAGGAACGAACGAAAATAGGAAGATCCCTAAATACACCACTTGTTGTTTGTGCAGGGATATGTAAACGTAACATTTTGTAAACGCATCAACTTTTCTGCAGTGTAATATCACTACTCACTTCTCTTGAGTACTTTTAAAAGGTCTACTTTTTACTCATACTTTGAGTAATATGGACTACAGATACTTTTAATCTACATTTTTTGGGCAAGTAATGGTACTTTTACTTGAGTATGATTTTTCAGTGCTCTTTCCACCACTCATATGAATTTCCTGCACATTATTTCTGACCAATCAAAATGCAGTTCAGGAAATTTGTCTAGCCAATGACTAATGTGACAGTTGTATGTATATGGCAATGTGTCATTTTTAACCTTGGTCCGGACGATGTACTACAGGTGTGACAGTTTATAGCAAGTAAGTGTGAGAATACTCGATGTATGTAAGTTCTTGAGCTTTAAAAACATTAAGAAGACTTCTAGGGTTAAGCAGTCACCATTAACACTGAATATTTCTTTCCCAGCAGCCTCTATATCTCTCAATAATTGACCCTCCCTGCAATTTCATCATGCGGCTCTTGCAAGCCCATAATGCACTGCCTCTAGCCTCGTATTGGTGGCTGTAGATAAGACATGGCATGGCAGCCGCAAGAACCTGCTGTAGTATTATGGCAGAGACGCCATGTCTGGGGTCACACAGGCTAATTGGTTTGTGCACAATGGGAACAGATCATTAACCATGTCACCCTCGAGAGAACACAGTTCTCTCAGCTCCAATTAATGGGAATTTTCTCCACTATGAAGACAGCTTTAAGTAGACAGTGGAGCCGTTTGAGCTATTCTTTAATACCCAGGTTTTCTTGTTATCTTACAGAGGGCCCCCTGCAACACCTGACTATGACCCCAAGCATGTCATTTCTAAAGTATTTCTGGTATTTAGTGTATTTTAATTATATTCTCTAATTATTATTAGGGTGAATCTGAGTAGTTGTCGAATTTCCTTGTTGTGAAGGTCATTATTAAAGTCTGAATGAACCAGAAATTGGTGGAGACTTTTAATTTGGCATGATGATGTATTTTCAACTTAAAGGGAATATTTAGTCGGGGGTGGGATTTCATTTTGCGCTGGTGTAGATGAGCATATTTAACTATAGCTGTCTAACTGACGTCATCAGAAATGGCCCGTCATTCCAGAGAGGAAGCAAATTGTTAGGTTTTAATTAAAGATTACAAGAATTTCTTTCTTTCTTTCCTTCCTTCTTTCCTTCCTTCCTTTCTTTCTTTTTTCCTTCCTTCCTTCCTTCTTTCCTTCCTACCTTCCTTCCTTTCTTTCTTTCTTTCTTTTTTCCTTCCTTTCTTCCCCTTTTTTCTTTCTTTCTTTCCTTCCTTCCTTCCTTTCTTTCTTTCCGTTCTTTCCTTCCTTCCTTCCTTCCTTCCTACCTTCCTTCCTTCCTTCCTTCCTTCCTTCCTTCCTTCCTTCCTTCCTTCCTTTCTTTCTTTCTTTCTTTCTTGCTTTGCTTTCCTTTCTTTCCTTCCTTCCTTCCTTCCTTCCTTCCTTTCTTTCTTTTTTCCTTCCTTCCATCCTTTCTTTTTTTGTTGCTTTCTTTCCTCCTTCTTTCCCTTTCTTTCTTTCCTTCCTTTTCTTTCTTTCTTTCTTTCTTTCTTTCTTTCTTTCTTTCGTTCCTTCCTTTCTTCCCGTTCTTTCCTTCCTTCCTTTCTTCCTTTCTTTCTTCCTTTCTTTCTTTCTTTCTTTCTTTCTTTCTTTCTTTC
>CAIGQQ010003610.1:3138516-3151943 GCA_903798035.1 Danio albolineatus | reverse complement strand
ATATATATATATATATATGTGTGTTTTTTTAATAATACATGTAAATACACTTCTGTCCATCTATATAGATGAATTTTCTTTATGAAACTGATTTTTAACCACGTAGTCATGCCAGTAAGAGTTATTTTTGTTTTCAAAGCCCAGTCACTGTAGTTTTGCTATGACTTTTTCGATTTGCCTAATTGCCTTTTTTCCAAGGATGACTCAAGACTCTTTTTATGAGTGGAAGTGGTTTGTTAAAATAAGCGTACAGTGAAGTGAGCAGGTGACAGTCATATCTCACCTGGATGATGGCAGTAGCACCCACACAATACTGGAAGTGCACAGGTGCTATCGCAACACAAACCCCAGGAGTTTCTCCACAGCCCACCTTACATTCCCCTACATGGGCTTAACGCATGCTGTTTGAATAGGAGGTGCTGAGATGATAGTTCTGCCATCGTGGGGGCTGAGAATGAACATTGTGGTTTGGGGTGTTCAAGTCAAGAACCCGTGCAGACACAATGAAGCATCACTTTCAAGAATTTTGTCACAGATCTTGACAGATTGGCTTTAACAGCGCTGGAGACTCGTCGAGTTTATCTTGAGAACTGATATTGAAATGACAGTGCCTGTCTGCTTAGTTGTTTTGACCTCAGTCGAACTTTCATCCCGTGTACTACAGTAAATGCTCTTCAAAGCAGACACTGCAGGCTTTAACTGAGGCACCGCATGCAGCACTTACTCACTCGGTGTAGCTGTACTTACAGATGTCAACACTTTGCACAGTTGTTAATGCGAGTCCCACAGTAGTTTCGCTGAAAATTGAAAGTAACACGTTTTAGGGTTCACAAATGCTATCATTAGCGTGATGAACCCAAAGGAATGTTTTATTGATCAGAGGTTGCTGTTTTGGTTGCTTGGGGCACACGCTTGTGTATAGAGTGTGAATTTGATGTTTCTTATAGTAGAGTTCTTTAGGGGAAATCAGATCAAATAGACACGCTTGGTCATATGGTTATGTACAGTATGTAATGGAAACTAATGTTGATAGTCGAGTTGGAACTTTAATATGTTGACATATTTGAGCACTAAGATTGCTTGTCATCTTGGGTTTAATGATTCATTTTTAACATTGAAGATGCTGAATAATGTTGTCATTCTGCCAAATGTGATTTGGATTAAAGTACATTCCAGTATACTATTGGCAATAATAGTACAGTTTGAGACACTCTTCTGAAATTCTATATATATGTGAGATTTATTTCTGTTTGTTTTGTTTTTGTCTGGAGAAACCTGCACAGCAAAAAAAATTGTGTACATTTAACTTTTAATATTAATATTTTAATTTAATATTATTGTGCACAATAAACATGATTTAATGTCTACAAACTGAAACCCCTGACGTTTGATTAAAGCGTATGATTATATTTGTGTTCTGACACCGCAGCTGTAGTGATTCCAGCAGTTACTGTATGAACTGTGTAGTGATTTTACTGTCTTTTCTTTATTAAAAGCATGTTTTATTTTTGTTTTTATGATATTTTATATCTACATTGTTCACATTTTTTTGTAAATTACAAAGTATTTACCTGTAATATGAACTATATTTTACTGTAGGACAGTTATGCGGTATGTTACTGTTTTTTTAAACTTGAATGGTGACAATAACTATATTTTACAGTAAGTACAGTATATACAATACTGTAAATACATATACAGCATGACAAATAGTACTGTAAATGTAAATACAGTATTTTTGCTGTAACTAATTTACAGTAAGTTATTGGCGAACTGTTGCCAGTAAGTTACTGTAGATTCTATAGGATATTGTTTACAGTGCAAATAGAGTGAATAAATAGTCAAGCAACGTTGGTCACTTTTGCTGTGAAAGTAGCACACTGTTGGAAACAATGGTTCAAAATGCTATACAAATACAAAGTGTATAACCCAACACTATCTCACGGCAATTCGTAACTTTACATTTAGTGGCTAATTCGTATGAATTCATAAGATCATATTCGTACAATTTTGTACGATTTGCTCTTCACCCGGTGACGCTTGGGTTTAGGGGTGGGGTTGTGTGCCATTCCTCCTTTTTTACATCGTACATTTTCTAACAACTGAACTCGTACGAATTTGTACGAATTAGCCACTAAACTGGCAAAATGTAAAATGCTTACGTTTTCTCGTGAGATCAGGCTGATACAACCTCTTGAGGTGCCACTGGATTAAAAAAGAAAATGTTGGAACAGATCTTCGAATCACAGTTTCTTTGCAAGTCTTATGGACATGGTAATACTGTACATTGCCAATAATGAGACACGGTAATACCCATCTATCAGTATTGATGGAAGGGGATAACCACACTGCTTCATCACAGAGCGATTGGCCTCAAAATGGCTAGGTTTTGATCCTAGCTTAATTTTAGATTAAAAAAAATAATAGTAATAAACTACTTAATGTTTTATACAACTCATTGTGGCTGTGTTCACTCTATGTTTTCTCCAAACAGCATCCAAATGTGAACTGCATTAATGTGATCCTATAAATCAAATCCAAATGGCTGAAACACCTTTTAGTGAAGAAAAGGATGAACTTTTTGTTTGTCAAACTGTTAATTATCAATATCAGCCTATTTAATATCTCTATTTAATCACATTGGCATCTACAACAAACGGATGAGATTTTAATCAAATCAAATCAATTAAATCACTTTTATTGTCACATCATCAGCAGCATGTGTACTATGATGAATTAAAAGTTAAGGTGCTGGCTCCAGACAGTGCAAAATACAATAACAAATTCCAAAAAACTAAACAATATGCTATTAGCAGTGTTGACAATAAATACGCAAAAGTCAATAAATATATGAAAGACAATCAATACGTGAAGACAAACACACATTACACACATGTAGCCACAGATTGACTAGTACACAGTCAAAAAGGTGTACACATAGTTTGTGGAAAATTATTATAGGCAGTATTGTTTTAGGTAAGGATGCAATACTATATTAAAATAATATATTAAAGAGAGCTTGTCTAGTTTAACCCTTTAACAGCCATCATAACCACCTGGTTGACCTTTTAGGTTGTCTTTTTTTTAATTGCTTATTACTATTTATCAGAGTTGTGTTTTTGTGTGTCTTTGTGGCTGTATCATGTATATTATTCAATAGAAGATGTGGGCCAAAAATAGTTTCAAGGAGTCCACTTTAAAGGGTTAAAGTACGTTTTTATCAGGTTTTAAAAGAGCTGCTATATTTTGTCACAGATTTAAAGGCATTTAAATCTCCTTGTAAATGTTCATGTGTAAATTGAACACAGACAGTGATCAGTGTTGCAAAACATACCTTCATTGCAAATCTGAGCACAGTTTTGAGACACTACTGAGATGAGTCTACAGAGATACATACGAGATTTCTTTCTTTTTGTTCTGACACAAATCCGATGCTCGTCCTTTAATCTAATTGCTTCTTGTAAGAAATACTTACAACATAAAGAGATCTTGCATGATTTAGTTGAAGGTTTTAGCAAGATGAAGTAAAACGTTTCAGTGTAAGTGGTATCTTCCCAGCGGTTAAATAATCTATTTTAAAGAATTTTAAGAGATTAAAATCATTTTGCACAGTAAAGTTGATTTGAATCAAAACAAAATGTAGCTTTTGCGCTCTAGTTATTAATCTTTTTTTTATTTTTGCAATCAAGCAACAGAGATAAGAGCTTCTGAGAATTTCGATATATGTGAAAAATACATGTCCTCTCTACCATGAATGGATGACAGGTGTGGATAAAACAGCATGTGTGGCTAACTTGAGGATGGTTGTGATTCAAAACTTTTATCCAAACCCAACCATGAGCCAAACCGTGTGTGTTGAGACTAGTTGCCTTAAAGAAACCTCTTTTTAACACAGCAGGAATTTTGTGAACAGTCGAACAGTGAATGCTCTAAGCTGTCCGGGATTCCACTAAACCTTTAACACTCATTAGTGGGCAAATTTAATGTTGGAAAGTCCATCTGTAGTGTTATATGTGAGCGTGTTTCGTTTATTCCATGGCTTCTATGATGAAAAAGATTATGTGTATCATGGATCAGTTCGAAGAAATACAGACAGCTACCACTATGAGTCACCATGTTTCACTTCGCTGAAATTAGCTGTAATATGCAGTTTCGGTGCCTTTTCCGTTAGTTTAAGATAAAAAAATAAATAAATAATTATAACCCCTCATAGACATATATCAGTTTCAAGCACTGTATCCACCTGATATTAAAGAGATACATCGCCCAAAAATAAAAATTACTCAATGTTTCCTCGTCGTCAAGGGATTCTAAACCTTTATAAAAGTCCTGCTTCTGTTGAACACAACACAACATATTTTTTTAGAAAACCTGAAAACCTACAACCATTGACTTCCATAGTATTCTCTACTATAAATGTCAATGGTTACAGGTTTTCAGCTTTCTTCAAAATACCTTGTTTTGTGTTCAACAGAAGACAGAAACTCATAAAGATTTATAACCACTTGGTGGTGGTCAAATAGTGAGTACAGTTTCATTTGTTCATTTTTGGGATCTCTTTGACATCCTGTCAATACAGTTTAAACATATTATATACACTACCTTACAAAAGTCTTGCTGCCTATGCAAGTTTTAGAAACAACAGATAATAACTTGACTTCTAATTGATCATTTGGTATCAGAAGTGGCTTATATGAAAGGCAAAGGTCTCTCGATTACACTTATTTTGGCGAAATAAAATACCTTCATGCCTTGATTTTTAATTATTTAATTACGACATGAAGGACTAGACAAAATACTTCTCACTTAACAGAACAGAATGTAAAGTCATGATGCAGTGGAAAGAATTAACATATGACTCCCATGAGCTTGGAGGACTGCATCCGTACATCTCTGCAATGACTCAAATAACTTAATAAGTCATCTGGAACATTCATGCAGGACTCCCAGAGTTCATCAAGATTCTTTGGATTCATCTTAAGCACCTCCTTAATTTTACGCCAAATATGCTCAATAATGTTCATGTCTGGTGACTGGGCTGGCCAATCATGGTGCACCTTGACATTTTTTGCTTTCAGGAACATTGATTTGGAGGCTGAAATATGAGAAGGAGCGCTATTCTGCTTAAGGGTTTCCTCCTTTGGTTTGTAATGTAATGGGCAGCACAAATGTCTTGATACATCAGGCAGTTGATGTTGTTGATGATGTGCAGATCACTTGCATGCCCCCATACTGAATGTAACCCCAAACCATGATTTTTCCTTGACCGAACTTGATTGATTTCTGTGAGAATCTTGGGTCCGTGCAGGTTCCAATAGGTATTCTGAGGTATTTGGGATGATGCAGTTCAACAGATGATTCATCAGGAAAAACTACCTTTTGCCAACTAGAATCAAGTTATTACTTGTTGCTCTTACAACTGGGAACGACAACACAACTTTATTAGGTAGTGTACAGTTTGTTAAAGTGCCTTGCTTATTTTGTAAAACATTGTTCAACAATCATGTTATATCCATAACTAAAATTACACTAACTCGTAAACCCCCAGTGCTGGGAAGCATCCATCCACACACACATACTCTGGCCATTTTTAGTTTATCCATCAGTTCATCTATACTGCATGTCTTTGGACTGTAAGGGAAACCGGAGAAGCAAAACTGACACAAACATGAGGAGAACATGCAAACTTCACATAGAAATGCCTCCTGGCCCAGCTGGGACTCAAACTAGTGACCGTTTTGATGAGAGGTGACGGTGCTTACCACTGAGCCACCATGCCGCCCCATTCATTCATTCATTTTCTTTTCGTCTTAGTCCCTTTATTAATTCAGGGTCGCCACAGCGGAATGAACCGCCAACTTATCCAACATTTTTTTTTACACTGCGGATGCCCTTCCAGCTGCAACCCATCTCTGGGAAACATCCATACACACTCATTTACACTCATACACTACGGACAATTTAGCCAACCCAATTCACCTATACCACATGTCTTTGGACTTGTGGGGGAAACCGGAGCACCCGAGGGAAACCCACGCAACCACGGGGAGAACATGCAAACTCCACACAGAAATGCCAACTGACCCAGTCGAGGCTCGAACCAGCGACCTTCTTGCTGTGAGGCAAACGTGCTACTTACTACGTCACCGTGGCGCCCCATGCTGCCCCATTCCTAAAAAAAAGTAAATACGTTTCAATTGTTCAGCAATTGTTCTCTAATTTGTCCCTGCTGTACTATCACGTTGTTAAATATGCAAGTATAGTCTCAAATACAGCAATTGCATTGGCTATTGCGCATGTTAAGGCCTCTACACGGTCAAATTGTCCACATTTGTTTACACAATCCTTTTTATGTGTTTTGTTTGCAGCCTCTTAGCTTTGATTTCCTTTTAATAAGATTTGATCAGGGACGTTCCCTTTTTTTATATAAAGAGTTTCGTTGCAAAACGAGATATATCCATTTTGAGAAATGTTGATTATTTGACATTATGTTTTAAGATATCAACAGTCAAGTTCCTTCACAATTTCTGTACGTTAAACTATTCCTTGAGCTCAGTGAAGGCCAGGGACACATATTCTTCAAATCCAGGATATTTTTAAATTTAATTTTATGTCCATAAATAGTTCATAAATAAGTCAAAAAGCATCCCAAAATGTCAAATATTTAAATGTCAAATGTCAAATATCTTAAATTGCTAAAAAAAACAATACATCATAAATATATGGAACAGTATATACAAAGATTGATTAATAATAATAATAATAATAAAATTCTGAGTTAGTTTTCACTGTAGCAATAATAATAAGCTATTATTAGTAGTAGTAGTAGCAGTAGTAGTAGTAGTAGTAGTATATAATGCTGCTGGAATGACCGGCTCCAATCTGTCATCGAAATCCACGAGGTTAGTTTGACTCTAAAGCTTTGATTCTCTGACTGACAGACAGCTGTTGATCAGTAACGTAGCCTGCGTGGCTGACAGCTTACCTACAGTATAATTAAACAATTAAATGGCAAAAGTTTTTAGTTAGCCTATTGAATCCTCTTTTTAAAAACCTATGTTTTTTGTTTTGACATTATCGTTTAATCTATGAGCAAACTCGGAGCACTTCGCCGGCGGTGACTCTCCTCCCAGGGGATGCTGAGCTCGCGTAGCATCCTGAAATTATATCGCATTTTGTAAAGAAACTGGTCTGGCGGATATCGCATTTTGTGAAAAATTAATTTTGTAGTAGGCCTCAAATGTTCATTCTTCAATTGTATTAATGGCAGCAATTCACACATAGATTAAGGTACATCTGAACAGTGATTTCCAATAATAAATTCCAAATGTCAAAAAATGGCGTTTATCGCATTTTGCAACCAAATTCTTCATATACTCTCCATGGTTTACATGGTAATGCTTTTTACTACACACAAGTTCGATAAAAGACATTTCAAGCAGTTTACACCTACATTTAGTGCTGTCCACTGTTAATCAGATTACAGAAGATGCAGTATTAATGCCATGGGTAAATATATACAGTACTGTGACCACTATGAGTCATAATATTTTGCTGAAGTGAAATTAGTTGTAATGTGCAATTTCAGTCTTTTGAGTACAACTTTCAAGTGAATTATGAATACACCTTGTTTTTTAAGTGCATTCTCACAACATGCCTCATAACAATCCTAATGGTATCTCAATTATCATAGATGTGTAAGTGAACACTTGGTGGTCTTTTGTGGCTAATTAAGCACATTTGACTATTCATTAAATGTGTTTTTGGGTTTACATCTCCGAACTTTGTCTTGGTTTTAACCAGACCACAAAACATACCAACAATGATAGCACAATTTGACCATTTCTACAGTATATACACTGTAGATTACAAGCAGCTTCATTACATTGTATGGTAACACCGTACAATAACGTTGTATTGGTTAATGTTGATATATTTACTTGGATGAAGAAACACAAAAGAATAATTATGGTATTTATTCACGTTTTTAACATTAGTTAAAAAATAAAGTCGTTCATTGTTAGCATGTTAAATCACAGTGCATTAACTGTTATTAACAAGCATGGTGGTTATGATGGCTGTTAAAGGGTTAAACTAGACAAGCTCTCTTTAATATAGTACTTTAATATAATATTACATCCTTCCCTAAAACAATATTGCCTACAATAATTTTCCACAAACTATGTGTACACCTTTTTGACTGTGTACTTGTCTATCTGTGGCTACATGTGTGTTTGTCTTGACGTATTGATTGTCTTTCATATATTTATTGTCTTTTACGTGTTTATTGTCAACACTGCTAATAGCATATTGTTTAGTTTTTGGAATTTGTTGTTGTAGTTTGGAGACAGCACCTAAGCTTTTACTCATCATACACGTGCTGCTGATGATAATAACAAGCATGAGTTTGGATTTTATTAATGCATTCGTAAATGTTGAACTATGATTAATAAATGCCATCCAAGTATTGTTCATTATAGTTGATGTTAGTAAGCACATTAACTACTGAAAACACATTGTAAAGTATGTTTCATCAATTTCTTCATTCAAAATATTAAAATACTGAACTGTATTTTGTTGTTTTTGGCCAAAATTTGACTCCAACTTTAAAAATATGATCGTATTGGCTGTGTGCTTATTAGGCCACATTAGCCATATTGAGAAATAGCCTTATTTGTAAATAATATTTCTTGTAACATTTTTAATGTATCGTCACCTTAGAATTTTAAGGTTCTATCTGACATTTTTGTCAAAATTTAGTTATTGACATATTGTGAGAACTTATTTATGGGATGTTTTTTATAAGTTTTGTTTATGTTTTAAGACTTTTTATTTAAAAAACAAATGTTACACACATACTGTTTGCTATGGGATGCAAAAACTTTGAAGCTCAATATCTCAAAATCATTCAGAACGCAGATAGAATCTTATAATTCCAAGGTGACGGTAAATATTTTTTGCAGATGTATTATAATAAGCCTTTTCAACTAAGGCTAAGCAGAATACTGATTTAGCTAGTTGTCATTGTTACAGTGGCGAACACTGTCAAAATTACAATTCAATTTTAGCATTATGAATCAGCATGTAATGCATTTCTTAATAAACACATTTCTTAATAAGACACAAAAAGACAAACTTTGAAATTCTTAACTTTATTTTCTACTCATGTTGAGGGTGTTTGATTATGTACATCATTTGTAGGTTTTTGTAGAAGCACTGTAAAACCCAACAGTCAACTTTATCAAATGGAAGGAGTGTGGTTAAAATTTACCCAACGTTAATTCTACTCATTTGAAAAGAGTTTTGAACTTGGTGTTGAAGGTAATGAGTTAATTAATTACCTCATTACTTCAACTTAAATGGAGTAAGTTCACAACACTGTTATTAGTTTTTACCTCAAATGGTTTGAGTTGCCTTAACTTACCCAAACGGATTCTGTACACTCGATTAGAAGCACAGCGAAAGTGGATAGTGCGTTTTGTGTTTGAACAGACATATACACATAATTAATAATAATAAAATCTAAAGATGTCGATCTTGATGGTTTTTTTTTTTCAAACACAACTAATTTTGACCTAAATGAGCATAAAACGTTAGGAAAGCAATCGAATGCCGTCATTATAACGATATATGTAAACTTCTGTTATTTATAACAGTGACACCTCTGTTATTTAATGTAATCAAACAAAAAATCTAAATCAATGAGATTCATTCACTGCTCTTTATTCATAATGTGTGAATTATACAATAAGGAAAAGATTAATAAGATTTGATAACTTGATCCTGTTTCTTTATAACAGCAAATTTTAATAAGCTAAACTATTTGCTAACGTATACTATTAAATTTTCTTTTATTTAAAAAAAAAATTCGGGGTGGGGGGGAGAATCCCTTATTTTTACATCCCAATGTTGACAGGTATGCATCCACCCCCTCCCCCCCCCCCCCCTCCCCCACCAGGAAACTTAATAAAAATTAATAAAAAACGTTTAATCAAATTTATTAAACTAAATTTCATTCAACTAGCATATAAATATGTTCAATTCATTAAGATTTGTGATTCAGTCAATGAACAAAGATGTGAGTAAACGATTAGCCTTTTAAAAAACACAGTAATTTTATCTCATCAACCACAAACCTTTGCACAAAATTCACACGCAGTTTCCTCTAAATGAAGCTCTATATACCGTTTTCTTGAATTCAGTGTCACAGCCGGACTCCAATTTCATTACAGACCACAATATCACCAAAAAAAAAAAAGTGCCAGGTCTTTCCTTTGGGGTATGAGACCTTTAGCCTCAATAAATGTCCTGACATGGTGCAGAAAGCTTATAATGCTGTTAGTAGGATTAAAATATCACAACCTCTGTAGCGCTGCTGCGATACAACACATTTAAGTATCTTAACATGCTCTCTTGAACTCACTTGAGGTGATTTTTACAGAGAAAGCAAACACTCACCTTGAATAATTCTTGCTTTTGCTGGTGTACAATAAAGACGAGTGTTGACCTTGTAGAGAAGTTGCAGTGGTTATAAAGATTGCATTGGTTTGCTGCCTACTGAATGCATATATTTCTCTGAAATAAAATAACAATGTCCTGATTTCAGTTACTGGATGATTGTTTCGATGTTTAAATCATTAAGAATTAGTTGACCTAAGAAACAAACGTGGTGATTTGTGTGCTGAATTCGAAGTCTGTGAAAGCTGTACGATGGCTAGACTGAAAGTTTAGTAATTATTCACTTATAGTCAAACCTGGTCCCTTCGGTGAGCTGTTAACCGCTGAGTCAACAGCTTACTCAGAGAACCAAATCTGTTCTGCGAAACAAATCATTTGGGTTAGTTTTGTGAGTGGATTTGTAAATATATGATTCATTTAAAAGATACAAATCTAAACAATGGTTTGTTCACGAGTTATCGGCGGAAACTGCTGATTGTGAATGATGACTTTAAACGACTTGTAAGATGGACCCAGAAAAACTCTAACTTATTTTTAAATGAGTAATATTTTTGAGTGTTTTTCATTTTATTATTATTATTATTATTATTATTATTATTATTATTATTATTATTATTATTATTATTAATAATAATATTATTATTATTAATAATAATATTATTATTATTATTATTATTGTTATTGTTATTGTTATTATTATTACTATTATTATTATTATTATTTTTTATATTATTATATTTTGTTAAGTTATATAAAGTGTTTTGAATCTGTAATGTTTCTGTCCAATTTTGGAGTTTGTACACTAAAACCCAAAAAGTTAAGGAAACTCAAACCATTTAAGGGAAAACGATTGCAATAAACTATTGAAGTTCAAAAACTAATCCTAATGAGTACTGTGAACTTAATCCATTTGAATAAACGAAGCAAATTTAAATACATTTTGAGTAAATATTTATCATTTAAAGAATTTTCGGTAAATTTTGAGTGAACTACGCTCATTTCATTTGATAAAGTTGACTCGTGGGTTTTACAGTGTACTACTGTAGAAAGCATGTTAACTGCAAGTACAGAGTCTGCTTTAATGCTTTTAGTAAATGTTATTAAAAAAAATGTTTAATATCAACAAATTACATTTCTTCCAAATTTCATATAAAAATAGTAAAGCTTTTTTGGTCAGAAAAAACAGTTATGATAGTGAAAGATTGATTTCATTAGGTCTATAAACATGTAAAATGACTGTGAAATCAAAATTTACAATGTTTATTTTGCTAGCCCACATTGTTACTCACTGTAAAAAAAAAAATTATATGACAGAAAAGCATGACAACAAATGTTATGTTACTTTAACCTCTTTTATTAAGTAAATTAGGTTTAAAACTATAAGTTATACAAAGTTTAATTGTTTAATTGACATAAGTTGAGATGACTACTTTTTTATTTAAACAAAATTAAGCTGCAATAACTTTTTGCAATGCTCTTTGGGTGAACAATTAATGTGTGCAAGTTAATCCACTGCAAAACACACAAAAAAGTCGGTAATGTTTAATCTTTTTGCATCCATATTTGAAGTGGAGATCCTTCTCTGTTGACATCAGTTTGACGCCACTATATTCTTAACCACGTCGTTTTACTGGTAGTTTGCTATACGGAGGAATGATGCACAAAAAAGCCCCGCCTCTACTTAATATTTTGTTTCATTTTGAAGTACATCAACATTGTGAATTAAAAGTCTCAGTGACTCAGTGAAAAATGGATGGCAAGTCACTAGTAGTTTAGTTGTTTTACTTGAACACACTCAAAAAAATAGCGTTTGCTGTTTGTTGAAACAACTTATCTAAAATAAGCAACACAATTCTTGAGGTTTTTTTGGGACTGCATAATTTTGTAAAATAAATCTGTAAAATAAAAATAGGTTAACATAACTCCATGTTGTCCCAACGCAAATCGGTTATGTGGAACCCACTATTGTTTATAGCGCATAACTTCACTGTAAAATAGTTTTATGTTGCTTTAACGTATTTTAATAGGTTAATCAGGTTTCAACTAAATTGTTTAAGTTCTGTAGTGTTTAGCTTAATATTTGAGTCAGTTTGATTGATGAGATGACCGAAGAAAGGAATTTGATTCAACTAAGAATTTTTAGTGTTTAAATAATAATCCAGATCATTTTTCCAGTTGTCTTTATTGTTTATAGCTGCAGATGTTTTTTTTAAATAATTAGCAGTTTATATATTAAGCTGTAAATATGTTGTCTGTTAATTGTTGTTTTCTGCCTTAAAGTGAGTGGTGTGACTTTGTGTCGTCAGTCCTGGTGTTATTTTAGTGAGCCTGAAAATGATCTTGGTGCATGTCTCAGGTTGTCTTGTTCACTACTACCCTAAATGTGGTGTTGATAAAGTCAGCAAGTGATGGTAATCATTTTTTGTGGTCCCAGTGACTCAGTGCAGTTCCCACTGGTCAACTCATCACTCATTTCATCTAAGAAATGTGTAGGTAACCTACTTCATTCTGTGACAAATGGTTGGCTTCCTTTTCTTAGTATTATGAAGAAAAAATAGCATTTTTTGCTTGTTACTCTTGCACACTTTCATGTGAGGTTAAACCCGAGAGCTGCAGAGACCATTAGAGATGGATCGCCTAAAAATGAAAGTATACTTATCATTTAATTACACTTATAAAGCTTTATGTTTGGATTTTTTTTCCGTTGAACACAATTACTATGTTATGAAGAATATAGATAGATAGATAGATAGATAGATAGATAGATAGATAGATAGATAGATAGATAGATAGATAGATAGATAGATAGATAGATAGATAGATAGATAGATAGATAGATAGGTAGGTAGGTAGGTAGGTAGGTAGGTAGGTAGGTAGGTAGGTAGGTAGGTAGGTAGGTAGGTAGGTAGGTAGGTAGGTAGGTAGGTAGGTAGGTAGGTAGGTAGGTAGGTAGGTAGGTAGGTAGGTAG
>CAIGQQ010003610.1:3098998-3123367 GCA_903798035.1 Danio albolineatus | reverse complement strand
ATAGTGTACATACAAAGTTTTTATTTCCACAGTGATAGTAGTAAAGGAGATTAGACATACATGCCAGATGAGACAAGTGTTTACCTTAAGCGAAAGGCTGTGGCCCTGCCACCGTGACAGTGTAGTGAGGGTCTGAATTAAAATCTGGAACAAAAAAAATGGATTAAAACTTTGTTTTACTACACCATTCTTGAGGAAATAGTTCACAGATTTCTTTAGACTTTTTTTCATATTCATCTTAAATATACTTAATATTTAATTTAAATATATATCACTATTCTCCTACCATGAGTCCCACCAAAAACAACTCAACAAATAAACTTGCAGTTTAATAGTTTCTCATGGAAATTGCTGCAGTCTATTCATACAACAGTCTACGAATTAAAAACGTTTGTTGGGTAGCTAAATAAATAAACGTTTCCTATGAATGAATCTGTTTTTAAATCAGTTGTTTTGCTTCAAAACACGTTGTAATTTATTTATAGTTAAAGCATCACACTCAAAAAGGTAATTTATTCTTTCTGTTTTATTGTTTCTGTAGAAAGCAGTCGTGATATCCGAACAATAAACACTGCTTTATGGTTCATTATTTTAAGTAGTTTGCGATGAGGTGACGACTGGCTCTCTGTACCCTTTTGCTGATTTTCCTCTTTTGTCGCGGAGAAATGTTCACGTGTGCTTATCGGGACCATTGCAAGATTACAGCTAAGTTGCAATTCAGCGCGAAATTTGCAGCTTCTTAACCAATCGGTTCCAGTCAAGGTACATTACCAGTTCAGCGCTCGGGTGGGGTTAAGTGCTCAAACTTCATACAAAGCGCGCTTTGGCCCACCTCTTTACCGAGCATGGGCCGGCGAAACGGTCCGCGGTCAGACGCAGCACGGGCACTCATCAAAGTAAACCGGGCAGCCGTCACGGTACAGATAGCCTAGCCCTTTAGCAGCTTGCCATACTAGCCCTAACCTTACTACATGACGCGACAATATATAATATAATAACGTTCATGCGGGTCACAAAATAAAAACTTTGCCGAAATGACTTTGCTGAAAATACGAATACAAATACAAACCTTTATGTCACCTGAAATGCCGAAGACAGTCTGCTCGAAAAGCGTCTGACTTCCTCCTCCTGCTGTTGATCCAAAATGCCCGCGAAAGATGACCCAGCAGTTGTGTTATTTTGACTCAGCGTCACCGAAGTACAGTGGGGGCTGTGAAGCTTTGATTACACGTGTACAAAAGGTGGTAGTAGGAGATTAGAAAATTCAGAATGATTAAGGGCTGCTATGGGCATAAATATCATTTTAATTATACTAGGGTTGCATTGTGCTAGGGTTGCATTATGCCAGGGTTGCATTGATTTAAGTCTTAGCAATTATTACCCAGAAAATAACCCAAGTTTGGGTTGCATAGCACTACCTAAAAACTACCCAAGACTCTGAAAATAACCCCCAAAAATTACCCAAATGCCTTAACCCCACATTTGGGTAGAAAAAATAACCCCGGATTTTTTAGAGTGTAGGCGAATGTGTCAAATGGATGCTGATGCACTGAGCTGCACATGAAGCATATAGAAAACACGCACGAGTCATCCCACAACTTTTGACGGAGTGTCAGACAGGTGGAAATATTGGGCTCTAAGCCTGTTGTAGGCAGTTCCCATCATTTCCTTATTTATGGCTTAATTCCCTTGGAACCGGTGGATCCAGTTGAGTATTCGTCTCAGCCTGACATCGACTGACCCAGGTGTAGAACGGCACAGGTTTCACTTCATTGTTTCACACAGTTTCAGATCGGAGGAAGAAATCTAATTGTCGGGGAAAAAGCGCTTAGACGCTTAGTGAAATGGAAAAGCTGACAGGCTGGTTCGGCGCAACGGAAGCCACCAAACCATACAAACTCAAGCAGCTCGCTTCCTAACTTTTTTCTGTTTGGCTCAAGATCGTCCCCTGTTTGTGACCAATATGAACTCCTGCTGAACATGACAGTCATCAGAGGACTTCATCATCACTGTAGACTCTGAAAAGCCTCCTGTCTTTGGAAATATTTTCTTATTTTCTCTCGCTTCGTGTTTTCTTTCTTTTTTACGCAAGGAGTTCTTTGGACACTTATTTGCGTTTTCACAGGGGGGAGACGAGACAAAAAGGTAAACTATTTTCGCAGTCATATTTTATTGATGAGACGTTTAGTTTAGTTTGAGCCTGGTAAGACTTCTGTGTTATTATGCTGTCTTGTATAGCCAACGTCTTGGGAATTATGTGTTTCTGTACTTTAAGTGACACTTATATCTGTATTAATATCCGTTTATGTGTCAGTGAATTTATGTCCGGATCTAATAATTCTATGATGAACGTATTTTCTGTTTATGTAAAGGTATTTTTCATAATTATAGGTCATATTTATTTGTAGTTGACCCTGGAGTAAAGATATCTAGATGCAATTGTCTGGAGATAATTAAAGAAAAAGTAATTAAAAGTTGTTGAATATGTTGGTGTAATCACATTGGTATAATATAACTAGCATTTATTATTTATTAAATAAAAATTAAATTAAATAAAAAAGAGATATCAGTAAAAATGTGTATTTTTTAATATTAAAAATAAATTAATTGTGTCGTATAACAAACATGCAGGAAGCCATTTTGTTTTCTTGTGAAGACCCCTGTAGACCCTCATAACTCATGATTTTTTTTAATAATTTATTTTTTATATTTTTATAAAGACGTTTCTTGTTTCATTCAGGCCAAATAGAATAATCTTAAGTCAACGTCTTCATCTTCGTGACTCCAAAACCTATAAAAAAAAAATCACAATTTGAATTAAATAATTTGAAAACGCAACTGAAAATGGTATACTTGAGTATGTGTTTTTTAGCATATTTTTATTTTTCACTTAACAGTTACATCATATCACATTCTTTTTTTTATAATCTAGAAAATAGTATTTCAGAAATAAATAAATGAAACCAACATGAACATATGATTGTGTTTCTTATAACCTGGTGCTTGCGTCTTGCACTTGAGTTTTGAGTTCTTTTTAAAATTATTTTAAAAAAATTATTCAGACATCTTTATTCATCGTTGACCCATAAAACGTCCATCTATCTCAAAGGGATTCAATTAGTGTTGGAAACAGACATTACTTGTATGCAGTCTGTTAATATTCAGGATATAATAGGCACAATAGTGTTGTGCTGTAGTACTGGATGGTGAAGGCTGTGTGTGCCGTGTAGGGCCCTTGGAGAAGCACGGCTCCAAACATGAGGCCGACCTCACTCCGAATGCTTTGCATGGCATTTCTTCACTCTATTGTTGTTCAGTGAATTTAATTTGAAGTGTATTTCTTAGACTAATTTGATCTTCATTTCCATATCAAGGAGACGCAATTTGTGTCTCATTTCAGACACAAACTTTGATCAGGGTCAGTGTTTCCAGGTGCAATCGTTAGATAATTCCTCCTAATTAATGGGATTTCAGGAAAGATGCTTTATGATGTAATTTCTGAGTTGAAGAGGGCTAATTAGACCCCAAAGTTTTAACTTTGTGATTAACTGATTTATCATTTTTTTAACGTTTGTATGCACATTATAAATGCGTTATACTGGATCTATCAGACTTATTTGTTTATTATTATTTTCCTCTACAGTTTAATGAAACACAGCAGCGAACACCTTGATTTAGAAAATTTGATGAAGCCGAGTTTAATGGTACGAATATTAATGCCAGTTCTTGATTAACTACATTAAAATTAGTAAACATTTTAAAAGTACTTAATACAAAATCACATTTCTCATTCCAGATGTGGCTCAGTTCATATAAATGTCTTAATGTCATGTGTACATTATAATATAAAAAAGAGGTTCACGCCAAGATAACATGTTCTGGCCATGAAGACTATATTTTTACAATTGGAGCCATTTTTGCACTTTCCGTTCTTCAGCAAAGCACAAGCAGCATGCAGAAGGTCTTATTTATGAACATAAACGTCATAGAATTGCTTATTTTATCTACCATCATAAAAGCATATTACATTCTTTACGTTCGATCTTAAATATTAAACCAGTAAAAGTTTATTTCTCTTGCGATTTATTTCTTTGTCATTTTGTTGTAGACTTTTGCAATTATGATTTTGTGTTTTAATAAAAGCCTGTATTGTTTTATTCTGCATATATAGTGTAGAGAATCGATAATATTGTAGCTAAACATGTTTTTATCCAGTATTGAGGCCAGTCTGATATGATCTGATGGTCCATATCCGTCACAAGAGGCGTTGTTGATTTTTGCAGCTCACTTGCTCTGTCTAAGCATTTATTTTGGCCAATTGAAGGACCTGAAACTCAGTGGAAACATGGCATTTTTCACACTTTGCATGCATCTTTTTTTTACTAACCAGGAAGTTCTCACTTTATCACTTACTTCCCTAATACTTTAGAAGACACTTTAGTACATATGTGTATAAACTGTATAATTAACTTTTTACAGTGTGTTGTAGTGACGTGCATAATATGTAGAAGAAAGTTGTAAAGATGTAACAAAAACACTGATGAATACATTTGTGTGTTTTTGCACACCAGCTTGTTTATGTGCCAGAAGTACTGATTATGTTAAAAAAAAAAAATGCAGATGAACTGTCGACAATTAGCATGGTGTTTGCAACTTGGTTGACTCTCATTGCAACACTCATTTTTAATATAAATTCTTGGTTAAAATAATTATTAAAGTATTAAAATATCCGCATTTGATTTTTACAAGCTATTTAAATATGCACTGCAAATCATTTTAAGAATCGCCGCCAGTCACGTGTAATAATAGGCATTTTTACATCAAGGTCATACAGAATAAAACATAATCATGAACTAATTTGCAACTCGTCTTTATTTCACAGCTCTGCCCCCTGAATACGGAAATGGAGACATTGAATGGGTATATTGAAAGTAAGTGGACCTTTTGTTTCCTAATGGCCACATTTGAAAAGCTATGACCATTCTTTATTTAGCTCATAATGATATGCTAAATGGTCTCTTCGACAGGTTTCATGCATGTAAAGATCACACATTTCTCTAACTTTATACAGCCAAAGTGTGAATGTGAAATCGTTCCGGTTGTGTAAATATTTTGCTGCGTTTATTTCCTTAGTGTAACCTACTGTAGAATTTCTATACTATAGGAGGGCTAATTAAAGACTATGAAAGCTAAATGGGATAATAATAGCTAGCTAATTCTTCTACTGTAATCAATCAGAACACATACAGTACAGACCTAAAATAGTCAAGCAGTTCCGACCATCACATTGATTACATCATGTCTTCTCACTTTCTCTCGTGATAGGTGTGTTTACAGACTTACACTTCATTAAGTTTGCCTTAATAATTCTTGTTTTTCTTTATTCTTAAATAGAGCAACAAATTTGATGTCTATCAAGAAATGCTTTTTATAAATCAAACTACACAAAAAAAGACATTTGATGTTTGTTGAACATGTTTAAAATGAGCTGAACAACTCAATTATTGTTTTTTGTGTATGTTTTTTTTTTTGGAAAGGCGTGTGCAATGCAATTATTTTATGTTTAAGCCACTTAAATTTATAAAAGCTAATATGTTAACTTAATTCCTACATGTTGTCCCAGCATAAATCGATGTCGAAACCAGCATTTTTTACAGTGTAATGGTATAAAGTTTCTCATATACTACTCATATACTCATATTATAGTCACATGGTATAATAAACTCATAATGGTACTGCATGTTAAATGTCTTTTCGACAGGTTTCATGCCTGTAAAGATCACACATTTCTTTTTACACATTTCTTCAGCCAAAATGTGAATGTTGAATTGTTCCTGTTGTATGAATATTTTGCTGCGTTTATTTCCTTAGTGTAACCTACTGTAGATTTTCTATACTATAGGAGGGCTAATTAAAGACCATGAAAGCTAAATGGGATAATAATATCAAACTTAGTTTTCTTCTGTAATCAATCAGACCTAAAATAGTCGAGCAGTTCCGCCATCACAGTGATTGCATCATGTCTTCTCTCTTTCTCTCATGGTGTATATATATATATATATATATATATATATATATATATACACACACACACACACGATTCATTAGGTTTGGTTTAATAATTATTGTTTTTTTGTTTTTGTTTTTTTTAATTGAGCCACAAATTTGATACAGTGTTTATCAAGAAGTGCTTTCCATAAATTTAATTACACTCAAAAATGACATTGCTGTTTGTTCAACATTCTTGTTTGAAATGAGCTGAAACAACTCAATTACTGTTTAGTTTTTTTGGAGGGGAGGCAGCTCAATTGTTTTATGTTCAATCCACTTAAATTTGTAAAAACTAATACATTAACTTAATTCCCTCATGTTGTCCCAACACAATTTTGTCAAACCTAGCATTTTTTTTACAGTGTAGATGACCTGGAGAGCTTTTTTGTTTTGCATTGTAGACATATTTTGTTGCTTTATTTATTTGCATGTTGATTTATTGTAGATATCCTATCTAAATCCAACAACACTGTGGGAGTTTGTCTGCAGCAGTAACGCCAGTTCTGCTTAATGAATTTGTGCAGTAGTCAGATGCACTATACTGTAGCTGCCCCCGAGATCTTGTTGAAAAGCTAACTGCGTCGACTCTTGGCTCCCCTTGAGATTTGTTATCTGGACAGGCCTTCAGTACCAGGTGCACAGTGGTACCTTCAAGCCCGTTAAACTCCCCCGGCAGATTCCCTCAGATGGAACATGCTGATAAAAGATTCTTGCAGGTGTCTTGGAAAATGAAAAGTTTACAGTTTAGCTTGGTTCCATAGACTTTTGAAGACGTTTTTTTTCTTTGATGAAGAGTTTTATTTTTAAATCATGAATGAATGCCAATCCACACTTCTTCTTTTTTAATAGCATCGGCAGAAGACGTAACCTCTTAGGGTTTAATATAAAGAGACTTGAATTTGTGCTTCTAAAAGGATAGTTTACCCAAAAATTAAGTCATTATTTACTTGTTTTAAACCTTTATAAGTTTCTTTCCTCCATTAAACCCAGAATAAGATATTTTGAAGAATGCTGGAAACCTGTAACCATTGACTTCCATAGTAGGAAAAAGAAATACTTCAAGTCAATGGTTACAGGTTTCCAGCTTTCTTCAAAATATCTTCTTTTGTGTTCAAGAGAAAAGGCAAACTCATAAAGAGTGAGTAAATAGTAAATCCATTCAATCATTGAACTATTCCCTTAACATAAATAATTTATAAATATGAGGCATACCATTTACCTCATATTTGGGATATTTCAACCACAGCTGGCTTTCTCTTTCCTAAGACAGTCTTAAGTGCGTTCATCTCGGATCACAGGCTAATACTTGAACCTTTTGTACAGTAAACTGCTATTGATATGCTAATAAGACCTTGTCCCCTTCAGCTTGTCCTTTTAAAAAAAGAGCAGTTCAGCTCTGGCAGGTGGCGAGGAGCGTGAGTGGGAATGTGTTTTGTGTTTGATGTGGAAGGATGGTTTGGAGGTGTGTGGACGGACAGGATAAACCTGATCCACACTCGAACTTTAGCATCTATGACATGCCACAACCAATCACTCTCTTTCCTGGGAGAAGCGATCCTGTTAAAAAAATGTTTTTGTTGTCTAGTATCGCCTCTTTGGCACAGAACCTGCTTCCAAGCTCCACCTCCATTACTGGAATAGAGCCGGCGGCAACCATCATGCACAAATCTCGGCAGTGTTATTTGTAGAGTAATATTTGCATAGTAAAGATTGTTCACACCAGGGGTGATAACTGTAACAATAAAGATATAGTATATGACTATAGAGCGCTAAATGTTGGTTTCTGGAAGTAAAAAGGCATTTAAATGTGTAGTTTAACGGGATAGTTCACCCAAATTTAGTATTTTTTCACCATTTATATAAAGTTGTTCTAAACTTTTATGAATTTCTTTCTTCTTGTATACAAAAAAACAAGATATTCTGAATAATGTTTGAAAAAAAGCAGGTATTCTATAAAGTCAGTGGCTGAAGTTCAGTATTCTTTAGTAAATGAAGAGTACAGATGTAAAAATCTCTAAGTGTCATTGTTCTGTCGACAGACAGATAGACAGACAGATTATTGAGTCAATGAGATTATTGAGTACATTTACATATATTTATTTAGCAGATGCTTTTATCCAATGCATGCATTTAAACTCATTCATTCATTCATTCATTTTCTTTTCGGCTTAGTCCCTTTATTAATCCGGGGTCGCCACAGCAGAATGAACCGCCAACTTATCCAGCATTTGTTTCACGCAGCGGATGCCCTTCCAGCCACAACCCATCTCTGGGAAACACATCCATACATTCTCATTCACACACATACACTATGGACAATTTTAGCTTACCCAATTCACCTGTACCGCATGTCTTTGGACTGTGGGGGAAACCGGAGCACCCGGAGGAAACCCACGCAACCATGGGGAGAACATGCAAACTCCACACAGAAATGCCAACTGGCCCAGCCGGGCATCGAATCAGCGACCTTCTTGCTGTGAGGCGAACGTGCTAACCACTAGGCCACCGTGGCGCCCGCATTTAAACTCAGAGGTTGTTAATTTATAGTATTTTGTAGTTTAAATACAAGAGCACACATTGAAATGAAAACTTTTCTATCCTTTACTCTCCGTCCACTTGTTCCATACTTGTATGAGGTTCTTTATTCTGTTGAACACAAAGGAAAATATACTGAAAAATGTATACTGACCTCCATAGTATTTTTTGTTCCTACAACGCATGTCACAGGCTGATGACTGAACATTCTTCAAATGCTTAGAAGCTTCTGAATAAGGGCTGCACAATAATGAGAAAATCTAACTTTGTATTTTTTTTTTATTCCACAAATTTTATTTTATATTGCAATATGAATCTATCAAATTATTATGTTGATTGGGATGTTGATTGCATGAATTTATTGATTGGCATGGTTTTGTAGGGAAGTGCATATGCATAGAAAACAGTCTACAAGCATAGATCAATTCAATAATACAAATTAAGTAAACAGTGTTTTATTGTTGTCTGCAGTGTCGATCTGTATGCAGGTTTACAGTAATTGATTAATCAAATGTAAAATAATACTGCATAGTCTTTGTTTTGTAAAAAAAAAATAATAATAATAATAAAAAATTATAAAATGTGTCATTTTAACTTGTCAGAGTTTCAAACGGTACCATTTCTTAAGCCTGAATGCTTTTAAACAATCCTCTCACAGTCATGTATACTCAAATACTCGTATGCGCACGAAAGATCACATTGCGACATCGATGCTAAAACAGTTTAAACAAAAGTTTAAAATCGCTTGGAAAAAAATTGCAATCACTTAAAAAAAAAAATTCCAGATGAGAAATGAGAAAATCATTGAGCATCAATCAGAATGAGCATCAATCATAACTTTAAAGAGCGAACACGTTTAAAGCAGCTCTAATTGTCTAATTATCTTAATGGCATTAATGCAATCTTTTTTTTTTTGAAACCAGATTGATTTCAGAGAAATTATAGTGAGCGATGCAAAGAAATCATGCACGTTTGCACTCATAAATTCAACAAAAATTCCAGTTTGACCATGTATAATTTATGATGTGATTCATGGGAGCATGACATTTTAGTTTTTGTAATTTTCAATATAATACTTTCTAAAGTTTTGCAGTATCCAACATGCACTTCTATGATTCAGTCAATACTCAATGAATAAAACATTTTTCTCAGTAAATATTTTTGTATTACAGAAGTCACACATGCTGCGTTTCACATTGAGTTTCACCCGTGGGCCACTATTAAAAACACCCTCTGCTTTTTTCCTCATTGATCCACTAAAAACAGCATGGAACAGTCCATTTCTGTAGGTTGTTGTTTGATTGGTATACACACAGTCTAAGCGAATGAGTGAATCGGGATCTGATTCTGACTCAGCAGTGTCACAGGCCAGACCTGTAGTCACTCCAGTAGTCTCCACAGGGCCTACGGATTTTCAGCATGCATCACTGCATGGGGGCAGATGGTAGCCTTATTAATATCAACCGTATGTCGCAGACTGTCATCACAAGAGAGCTCTTGGGCCATCAGCAATCATATGTGTGGGAATGTCAGTGTGATTCTTCAAGCAAATTGAACAAAGTGGAATCATTGTAAAACTGAAAACCACAAATTTAAGCATGCGTCAGAGATTGTATAGATGATAGCAAAGCCAAGCGCACACTACGAGGCTGTGCAATTGGGAAGTGGCTACCAAACGAAGAAAGTAATTTCATAGATTGTTTGCATAAATGCTACCATACTACATTTCATATACAGTTGAAGTCAAAATTATTCGCCGTCCTGAATTATTAGCCCCCCCTGTATATTTTTTCCCCCAATTTCTGTTTAATGGAAAGAAGAATTTTTCAACACATTTCTGAAGGTAATCGTTTCTAATAACTGGTTTCTTTTATCTTTGCCATGATGACAGTACACAATATTCTATTAGATATTTTTCAATATACTATTATTCAGCTTGAAGTGAAGACTTAGCTAGGGTAATTAGGCAGGTTAGGGTAATTAGGCAAGCCATTCTTTAATAATGGTTTGTTCTGTAGACAATTGAAACAAAATGCTTAAGGGGGCTAATAATATTGACCTTAAAATGAAAAAATAAAACTGCTTTTATTCTTGCCGAAAAAACAAACAAACAAAACAAATAAGACTTTCTCCAGAAGAAAAAATATTATAGGAAATACTGTGAAAAATTCATTAATATGTTAAACATCATTTGTGAAATAGTTGAAAGATTAAATAAATAAATGGGACAAATTCGACTTCAACTTTATCTCTAACGTAGTCTCATAGTTTGGAACAATTTTCTGTTTTGGTACGTTAGTAAAAGATTTTGCAACAGCGTGCACAAACATAAACCCTCTTTTGGTGCTAAACATTAACGATTATTAATACTTACATACGCACTAAGGTTGCATTAATATTTAATAATAATTCCTTACATTTATATAGCGCTTTTCTGGGCACTCAAAGCGCTTTACACAATCCGGGGGATCTCCTCATCCACCACCAATGTGCAGCATCCGCCTGGATGACGCGACGGCAGCCAATTTGCGCCAGAACCGCACACCACACACCAGCTGATTGGTGGAGAGGAGACAGAGTAATGAAGCCAATTATGATATGGGGATGGTTAGGAGGCCATGATGGACAGGCCAATGGGCAGATTTGGCCAGGATGCCGGGGTTAAACCCGTACTCTTTCTCGAAGAGCATCCTGGGATTTTTAATGACCACAGAGAGTCAGGACCTCGGTTTAACGTCTCATCCGAAAGACGGCGCTCACAGAGCAGTATAGAGTCCCCGTCACTATACTGGGGCATTAGGACCCACACAGACCGCAGGTTGGGCGCCCCCTGCTGGCCTCACTAACACCACCTCCAGCAGCAACCCAGCTTTCCCATGTGGTCTCCCATCCAGGTACTGACCGGGCGCAGCCCTGCTTAGCTTCAGTGGGCGACTTCAGTGTGAGATTTGCAGAGAGCTAGCTGCCGGAGTAGAAGATTCCATTCAGACACAAATTTTATGGGCACAAGAGGATTTAAATTAATCTTGCTAGGTGTTTTTTTTTTTTTAAATTTTTTAAGGAATAAGTTTTCTGATATTTGCTTGTAAACCCTATGTTGAACCTGATTTGGTAGTACATTACACACACCTTATAATGGTCTTTGGAGCCGTATGGACGTTGGAGCCGTTTTGACAGGAGCAGTGATGTTTACGATGCATCCAAGCATTTATATCTCAAGATTTGTGTATTTATTTGTCTTAGAAACCCTATAAACAAAACACGGACTAAAAACTGTCACCCATCATCTGTGTGCCCTTATGTAAGCAGGTGAGCTGACGTGAAATATAGGTGGAGCTGATCTATATCACTAAACCACTCGATCCATGACATAGAATAATACTGCATAATATTATTCATCTTAATTACACAATAATCATGTTACAAACAATATACAAATATATAAAAATATCACAAATGGCTCCAACACACCGTCAGCTCTGTTTGTTTGTGACTTTATTTGATCTGCTTTAGTCCGGCTCACACTGTGCGATTTTTAATAATCCTAAACAGTTGGAACATGTCAGACTGTACAGATATGATCCCTATGTCGCACTGTATAATCTCAGTTTTCATGATGTCAGACTGAACGACAGTAAGAATTCCCCAAACACGCACATGTAAGAAAACTCAACCAGGGTTTGATGTCATTCATCCGCGACACTTTCTCTATCCCACGTTCTGATATAATACCTCACTGCTAATAAACTGTAGTGGTATTTTTGCTTACAGCATGCCTCAATAATAATTTTAATAGAATTAAATATATGTTGACTTGTTTTCCCAGTACTGAGTTGCAGCTGGAAAGGCATCCGCTGTGTAAAACGTAGGCTGGAATAGTTGGCGGTTCATTCAGCTATGGCAACCCCTGATAAATAAGGGACTAAAAGCCAAAGGAAAATGAATGAATAAATGAATGCTGGTGTATTTCCCTCTGAAATCTTTCAATTTAAAGGTTAGAGAGCATGGCTAAGCATATTTCACTCAAACCTCAAACTGACACCATTAGAAAAAGACCATCCAGGACAGAAGGACATGGTTAGATTTTTATAAAATATTACCAAAGGAGTGGATTAACTTGCAGGAATTTATTGTTCACTTAAAGACTAAAATGTGCACTAGCAAAATAAACATTTATAATATAAATTTAGATTTTATCCAAACTTTAAAATCCACATTTTTTTTAAGTAGACCACTTGTAGTGTGCGGAAGTTGTGCTAACTTGTACTTTTTAGTAAATCTACATCTTTGGATTATTCCCTAATTATTAGTTATATATTAATTAGTTATATATTATTATTAGTTATATATTAATTTATATAAACATTATATGTATGAACTGACTATTACAAATTCTTTATGCAGTGTACACAATTATTGCAAAAAATATGTGTTTTAGCATGATTAAAATTAATATTTTTTGAGCACCAGATCATCTTATTAGAAGGATTTCTGGAGGTTCACTTGAGTTTGAAGAATTATGAACGTCTAATGAAATTTCAGCTTTTCAGAAATTTTCAGATCACCTTTTCAAAAATTTCATTATATTTTTAAAACTCATTAAAGAAAAAAATATTAAAAATTGTTGCAACATTTCGTGTTTAAGCGCAGCTTTGTAAACCAGAACATTCTAAAACATTCACTTGACAGTCATACATATTTTTAAAGTGCATATTTTTAAAGCCCCCCACCCCCCATTCCAGTTCAAGCCTACTGCAGAATTGTGTCAAAAAATGCTTCATGAAAGGAGCGGAGTGCTATGAGCAGAGGGAGGAGTGGGTGTGGCCGGCAGAGCAGGGGAAAAATGTGAGAAGATCCATGATTTTATAGTTTACAAAGTTAAAATTCAAAGAAATAAACATAAAGTAATTTTGTATAGTTTTGTATTATAAGGATAATCATGTTTACATAAACACTAAATGAGGAGGACTTCTGTCCTCCTGAATCCCTGGATCTGAATGCAGACACAGTGGATAGCAGTGCAACCGGTCTTTTGCTCTATCTATCCCAGCCATTATCCCTGCCTGTAATCTGTATGGTTTTAAACATAGCTGAATGCAGCAGCACGGATATAGGCGATGTGTATGGATGGTAGTGAACTCAACTGATAAAAGACAAAGTCCGCCATTCTCCAATTCTCGTACAGCTCTCTCAACAAAAAGGCTTGCTGCATACAAACAGCTTGGTTGTATTGGTGGCCCAGACAGCATTGCGGGGAAAGCCATGCAACAACCTTGTGGATCATGGAAACAAACACATACAACATGAACACCCAAATACTCTCACTGAATACATGCTCTCATGAATAATTAAGAAGCAGGGTCTTCTCATAGGATAAGAAAACTCAGCTATGAATAATAATGAGAAACCGACACGTCATCTCAGGACAGGTAGATGAGTGCTATGCCACAGATTTTGATCCCTCCCCCAAAAATGACTTTAAACCCTGAAGATAAAATTAGTTGACAAAAGTTCAAAATTATCCAGGTTTATCCACAATTGAAGCTGACAGGTGCTAACGTTGTCTTAATTGATGCTCAGCACACACAAATCTGTTAAAATACTACTCAAGGGTTTATTGAACCTTTAAAAATGGAAATATTTTTCTTCTGTCAATGCATCCCTGTATGCCTAAAACAAAATAATAATTCACAAATTAATATTTATTTTTGTAATTAACTCAGTTAATGGTATTGTTTACAAAAACATCCTCTTTAAAACCTCTTTAAAACCTCTTTGAATTAAAAAAAAAAAGTTTTCAGTCTCAAACCATCAGAAAAAAAAATCAGAAATGCATAAATGGTTTTAAGTTGAAATAATTGTTGTGTAAATTGACCCTAAAACATCTTACTGGTCTCAAACGTTAGTATGTGTATTTAAATTTGGCAGGTTTATAGCCTAATTGTCTTAATCTAAAACACAATCTGTGAGTTCTTTACTGTATGTGCACACGGTGATGCTGTAAGCATCCGTCTTGCAGCGTGAGCATGGCATGAGAAATGATAATAATCGGGGTTCTGTTTAGATGTGGGATAAGAGAGCTCTTTCAGCCGCTACTGTACAAGAGTTTAGTTTACTCTCACAGATCTCTTTTCCTGAGAAGCTCTCTCAGGCCGGGAGGCCATCAGACACAGTGCTCTGTTATGGAAAATCCTCCCCTCGGCCGTCACTCAAATCGGAGTGGCTGCTTGTATCCCGTTGCCAAGGGACTGCCGTTACCTGAGATTTCCCTCAACCCCGGCACCGTAACCGGAGACGGGCTTTGGGATTGTGTCATTGGCTGCGTCTCCCTCAGTTGCTCTCCCTGTCAGAATGACAGTGTCTGTCTGACAGTGACAGCACAGATATCTGTCAGATGTCTTCTGATATACATCATTTACATCTTTTATAGTGTACTTTTATTTTGTAGTTTGAGGATGATATAAAAACCTGCGGTTCATTAAAAAAAGCCAAATAATCAGTGAGAATTAACACAAATACTACTAAACATAATTTACACCAGCTTATAACTCACAAAAAGCTGCTTACAGAAATAAATGTATGTACTTACTTACAAAACTTTATTAAATTAGTTATTTATCAAATTTTACGTTGTGTTTTGTTACTTGCTCTTCAGTGTTTGGACTTTCATCAGTGAAAATTAAACCACACTGAACTGAACTACACTGAACTCTGTAAACTGGACTGACACAGTTTCAATTTACTAGAACTTCTATGTTAAGCTGCTTTGACACAATCCACATCGTAAAAGAGCTATAGAAATAAGGATGAATTGAACTGAACTGAATCTAAATTGATATTGTAATTAAAAAGTCAAATGATTGGCAGTGAAAAATGTATCCTCTTTTAAACTGAAATATTGTATTATCATGCTGCTACACTAAAAAAAAAGTTATTTATCACAAATTATCATAAATGACTTTATTCATTGGTAGTGATGTCAAAACATAACAATTTGCATATCTAACTTGGGGTATTTATGTCAGTTTTCATATTTAAGATAACGTTTAAAAACTGAATGGCTCACCTTTCTCTGAAGACGCAGCATTTTGTCTGCTTCAGCTGCACAAGATGAGAACACGTTTTTATCATTTGTTTAGGTGGTCAAGAAAGTGTTTGTTCGGTTTTAAATGTGTTTAAATCTATAATATCACACACAGAGAGATTTCGAAAAAACAGTAATAAAACAGATGAATGCATTTTAATGCATGGCGAAAAATCTAGCTGTGATGTTCGGTTTATACTTGAAGGTATGGTTGATCTAAAAATGAAAATTCTGTGGTCATTTACTTTCCCCCCACTTGTTCCAATGTTGTTTGAGTTTATGTGTTAGTATGTTGAACACAAAGGAAGATATATTGAAGAGTCTTGAAAAATGTTGGAAACTGGTAGTCATTGACATTCATAGTTTTCTTAATATCGTCTTTTGTCTTCAACAGAAACTCATAAAGGAGTAATTGATGAGTAAGTTGTCATTTTTGGGCGAACTATGCCTTTAAGCTGTTTATGACCTTACTCCAATAAAAGAAAAACGGTTGATTCATTTACGTGACCACATGCATTGTTGGTTTATTAAGCTTATGAACGTTCATATAAACACATTCATTAAAAGAACAGTGAATACTATTTCCTTTGGCAGTCTGACTCAACAAACAACTCAACTAACCTGTTTGAAGGAGGGAGCGACTAGATTGGAGCACTGGTTAGAGATGTACCTGTGACATCCAAGGTACTTTCCAGTGTCTAAACGTGGAGTTCAAGGAATGATGTAAGCCGTAATGCCACCCTTGGAGGCTGCGCATATGCATAATGCAGACATTAAGAGCTGTCTAATGTCGTTGTGGTTGTATTGAGTGTTTGGCTCTGAAGGGGTCAGTGGGTAATGGGATCAGGGAGCAGGAATCGCTCCCCCTGAAGCCGTATTATTTCCCGAAGCCGGTGTGTGGTGGGTGCAGAGAGATGAGGAAATCCAATCTGAATCTTAAGGATGCGGTTGAAAGCTTAACAAGCTCTCCCCACATGAGATGATGGCACTGTAAACTGAAGTGTTGAGCTGGTCACCGACCCTGGAGAAATTTCAGCTCCGGTAATGGAGACGGGTGCTATTAAAAGCAGTTAGTGTATACAGTACCTGAAAAGGATGGGATACGGTGCTCTTCTTAACCAGAGTATTAGGGAGATGGTCATGGAGGATTGATGGAGTGTATTGTACTGTAAAGCTGTTATTTTTAAGGAAGTGTTTTTGGTTGATTTAACTAGTTTGTTAACGTAAACTGATCAGTCAGGTTAACTAATTTGATTATATAATTATTATGTTACATTTGAAGTTTTTAATGTTTTCTATTTAGATGGACCACAGCTTACATCACACATGTTTTGAATTAGGTTAATGTATATTGTTTTAGATTCGAATTTTGCATCAGTTTTTATTTTTAGTATTTTATTTGCGTTTATTTACATTTTTATTTAATCTTTTATTTAATAGACTGTATTTGTTTTAAATTGTATATTTTCTTTTATTATTTGATGTTATTTCATTTAATTTTAATATTTAAATTGATTTAATTCCAAATTTTAATTAATTTTATTTAAGTTTTTTATTTTATTCTTTTATTTAAATGCACATTTAAAAATCTAATTTGAACTGCAGTTTTTATATTTATATATTTTAAACTAGTTTTTATTTATTTTATATTAAAATTATAATTACTTTTTTAAAATTAAGCATTTTGATTAAAAGAATAGTTCATGCAAAAATAATTGTCTCATAATTTACTCATCCTTCATTTGTTTAAATCTTTTTAACAGTCTTAAAATAAATAATATTGATGATAATAATAATAATAATAATAATAATAATAAAAATATATTTTGAAGAAAGTTGGAAAACTATTGACTTCCATAGTATTTTTGTCCTACTCTGGATGCCAATGATTACAGGTTTTCAGCTTTCTTCAAAATATTTGAAAAAGGTTTGAAAACACAGAAGGGAGTAAATTTTCATTTTCGGGTGAAGTAACTGATTTAAGTTTCAAAACAAATTCTTCTTCTAGATGAGTGCCTGAAATAAAAGACGTTATGTTTTACTACATAATTTTTTTGCTTTATAAGAATACAGTAACAAATCAGTTTCTCAGAGCAGAGTTTTAAATAGTAAATTGCAGTTTAAGCATAAACTGTACAGCAGTATATCAGATTAATGATGCTTATAAGGATAAATCTAGATGAGTGTGTTTTTTCTCTCTCCCCAGTTATATTTTATTCAGCTTTGTCTATGACGGATGCTGACAAAGCGTGGCTGTTATAAGAGATGTTCCTTGAACTGTCTGATTGTATAGAACGGAGTTCAGAGCTGTGTTTAGCCACAATAGCTGCGCTGCTTGGAGCAAGGCAATGTCCTCAGTGCACTTGTTTCTGTCTGTCTCCCAGGTAACGGCGACTGCTCTCCCAGGAAGGAGAACTCGAGAATGTTGGTGGACCTGTCGACCAGCACACCCAACGGCCAGCGCTCACACAGCCCACAGTCCCCTGCTGGTGAGTACACCTCTCCCACAAATACCTCACATCACCGGCTGAGCTGAACCTAGAGTTCACACAAAAATAACATTTCTGTCTGTGCATTTGCCCTCATGTTGTTATGATGGAATGCACAATCAAACGATGTGCTGGTCACTCTTTTTTTAGGCTTATGTGTTTTTTTTTAAGTCAAGTCTAATATGACATGACACTGTCACGTGTGAGGAACAAACAAAATTATTATTATTATTTTTTATGTTTTGGGTGATTGGAATTTTATTTTTTAATGTAAATGGCTTGTAGTGAAACATTACCTGGCTTTCTGGATTGTCTGTGAAAGTCTGTAGACATTTCTGTAGTGTGTGTATGTGTGTATGTATAGACAGTTGAAGTTAGATTTAATAAACTCCCTGAATTAATAGGCCCCTGTTTTTTTTTCAACATATTTCCAAACATAATAGTTTTAATAACTGATTTATTTTGTCTTTCCCCTAAAGACAGTAAATAATATTTTACTAGATATTTTTCAAGACACTTCTGTGCAGCTTAAAGTGACATTTAAAGGCTTAACTAGGTTAATTATGTTAACCAGGGAGGATAGGGTAATTAAGCAAGTTATTGTATAATGATGGTTTGTTCTGTAGACTATCAAAAATGTAAAAAAAATTGCTTAAAGGGGCTTACAATTTACACCTTATAATGTTTTTATTTTTATTGCTTAACCAAAATAAAACAATTTAGACTTTCTCCAGAAGAAAAAAATATTATCAGACATACTGTGAAAATTTCCTTTCTCTGTTAAACACCATTTGGGAAATATTTAAAAAAGAAAAATAAATTCAAAGGGGGGTTAATAATTCTGATTTCAACTGTATGTATGTATGCATTTATTTTATTTTATTTTATTTTATTTTATTTTATTTTTGTGAAGGATGCAAGATGGTTTTGCTAGAAAGAATATCAAAATTTGTGCATGCTCCTCCTGAAAGCCTCTCCTCAGTTCTGTGACAAAAAAATGTCCAAAAAGAGCTGTAATTTACAATCTTGGTGTAATGCAAACAAGGGAACTATAAACTATAGTTAAACTATAGTCTCACATGGCCTGATATACATAAGCCTGATATACATATACATAGTCAAGGGCTGCACAATATACCATTTCAGCATCAATATTGGAATGTAATAATTGCAATAGTCACATCCAAGAATATGCAATTATGAGTTTGTATTATTTATTATTAATAATTTAGTTTGTGAGGCATGTGACTGTATGAGGATTTAGGATGTTCTCCCCGTGGTCCAAAGACATGTGGTATAGGTGAATTGGGTAGGCTAAACTGTCCGTATAGTGTATGAGTGTGAATGTGTGTGTGTGTGGATGTTTCCCGGTGATGGGTCGCGGCTGGAAGGGCATCCGCTGCGTAAAAAATATGCTGGATAAGTTGGCAGTTGATTCTGCTGTGGTGACCCCGGATTAATAAAGGGACTAAGCCGACAAGAAAATGAATGAATGAATTTTCATCTGGTGAAATTGTATTCATTGTAGTCATTGTATTGTATTTGCAATATATTTTGCAGAATAACAAAATATCGCAATGTTAGATTTTTCTAATATCTTGCAGCTCTAGTCTACATTCTCAAAATGTACATTATGTCCTGTCATACACATAAATGCTACGCAGGTGTGCATGAGCGATTAAAAAAAAAATGCGGACTAGACTGCACTAGAGAAGCGTTTTTGTGTCTGATTCAAAGCTGAAAAAAAGACTTCATTGTGAGTTTATCAGCGCTGAATTACTGTCAGCCTCATAAATGCTACTGTATGGGTTCACAGATATAAAAAATTTGTTAATGTCTGTCTGCATTTCCCTTAATGGCCACCAGTGTCACTAATACCTAGGATGTTTAAATTCTATATAAAGCCTCTTTACATAGAATCTAGCCCAATTCCTTGGCATAATTGAAGATTAATTTTTGATTAATGACTGAATCATTTGGATCTTCTCAATGTGTCAATGATTTGGTTGACAAAACTAGTGGTGGGCAAAGCGAGGCTTCATGAAACACTGAAACAGTTGAAGCAAATGTGTCGAAGATTTTAAACGTTTCAAAACCCATCTCTACACTGACACCTAGAGGTCATTTTTTATTAATTGCCTTGGAACAGCTTCAACTGTCAACAGTTACACAAAATGAGGTATTAAACCCCACATTGGAGGGTTAAGGCTTCAAATGATTTAGTGGACAGTTGAGAGTTCCTGACTAGCATGCAGGGATAATGAGTTTGAATCCAGGCTATTGCAGCTATACATATTAGGCTTTAATTGCTCTGTTCTTGTAACGTGTTTTGTATTAACATTGAGTCTGACACTTTGTCAAAAAATCTGTCTTGTTTTGGTCATACAAAATTCATAAATTCATAGTAATTGTACAAGTAGGGATTTGAACCGCGTCCATTTGCAGCACAGTTACTTTGCACACGCACAGTCCACTAGACTACAGGCGATAAAGATGTTTTTTCGACCATTTCAGTCAAACGCAGGTTCGCCAGGTCTCGAAACGGGTCTTAAATGCCTGATGCTTTGAATCACTGTAGTCACGTGACCTGGTGTTTCGAAACACTTTAGTCACGTGACCTGGCTGTTTCGGATCATGCTTCAGAGCAGTGTTTCGAAATATTTGCGCTTCGGGATCTCAACACTGTGTTGAAACTCAGTTTCACATCAGCCATCCCTACACAAATCTCATCTTAAATGTTCATTCAAATCAACTGGCTAATTCAGTGATTGAGTCGTAGAACTTCTTATGCTCACACATGACTGTAGAGGAAGATTAGTTAATTAATATGATGAATTTTCAAAATGTAAATCATTTTCTTGGTGTCTTTTTCTAAGTTAGAAACTTAATTATAACTTAATTATAATTTACTAACTATATAAAAATATTTTTTATTTCAAATTTGGGATTTTGTTTCCCCTTAAAACCTTTTTGACTTAGATATTATTGAATTATACCTACTGCGTAATATACTGTAATTTAGTACTATAAAATGGTATGAAAGTGAGATTCTGAACTTTGAGAAATATATAAATTAGGTTTGAAATAATGGTTAGCAAATAATCAGCATTTTTGGGTGTACTCTCCCTTTAACATTACAATAAGAAGTACAGTATCACACTTTCCATTGCCAAACATCTGGTAAAGAAGAAATGAGTGTGCATCAGCTTGCAATGGGGCAGAGGAAGAAGCATTATCTCGACGTGTAAAAAAATATAGAAGTTACAGTTTTATCTCTGATCAGATGGGATAGGCCCAGTATGTAACATCTCCCTTCCTCAAAAGCAACTGATGGAGGGCGTCAGCATGAGTGTGCAAACTAAGAAAAGAGAAGCACTTGCCACTGAAAGATGGAGCCATAGACCATCATCCCAGATGGAGATTGTTCTTCTAGATAGTGTTTTGGTTATGTTCCACCGGACGTTGAGAAACATGTTACTGGTTAAAGAGAAGTGTGATCTACACATTTGGTTTAGTTAACCAAATGCATTTCAAATGCTCACGCATACATAATGAGACTGCTGTATACTGTAGGAGACGCCCAGGGCAAGCTATAATTGTATACGTCAAGGGTTAAAAATAGCTATTTAAGAAAATAACTCAAAAGTCAATAGAAAAATAACGTTTGTGTCAAGCTGACACATCATTTAGACATCCATTTGTATATTATTATTATTATTATTATTTATTATAATTTTTAATTAAATATTTTTTATTTTGGCCTTTGTGTAGTGACCACGAAAGTAAATTTGTCGTTTTTTTCCTACTATCGGAATGATACAAAACTAGCTTACTTTATTTTTATTGCTACTATTTTATTTTCATTACCTCTTCAGTTTGTGATTGTTCAAATAATATATACACTGTAAGACCCAACAGTCAACTGGAAATGGAGTAAGTTCACAGTACTCATATAGAATAGTTTTTTAACTCAAATGGTTTGTTGCAATCGGTTTCCTTAAATGGTTTGAGTTGCCTTAACTTATTAGGTTTTACAGTACTCAGTTGGTTGACTTCTCTTCGTTTATTGGCTTTTACTGTGATCAAATTGCTTCGTTTACTCAAATGGATTAAGTTCACAGTGCTCATTAGGATTAGTTTTTGAACTTAAATGGTTTGTTGCAATCGGTTTCCTCAAATGGTTTGAGTTTCCTTAAATTTGGGGGTTTTACAGTGTACAGTATATGTATAATCATTATGAACATCTTGAACTGAAAATGTCATCTGATTCTGAAAAGAAAAGGTTAATATTGCTCAACAAGAAAGAAAGAACCAATTTATGGACCTTTTACACCACATGACCTTAGAAAAAAATTTAATTGGCTATGGACCCTTCAGTCATTTTAAAAGTTTTAAATTATTATTATTATTATTATTATTATTATTATTAATTTAATTGTTTATATTATTTTATTTTATTTTATTTTTTACTCAAAGCAGCTGTACCAATATAATGTTTTATATTACTTGCCAACCGTTTTGTAGATAAGGCCCTCAGTAATTATAGAAGAGTGGGACTTTTAAATGTCTTTTTTACATTTTATTTTATTGTATTTTATGTACTGTATATGGGTGCAACATGGGATTTTTGTGGGTTGGGAGATCTACTAAAAAGTAAGAAATTAAAAAAGTAAAAAATTAATTGTACTACATGTTTCATGCCTGACATGTCTGTTCAATAAAAACACTTGGAGAGGAAAAAAATGACCACATTGTGACCACATTTGGTATATGCCTAAACAAGCATGTTACTTGGCAAAGAGAAATGCAATCTATACAGTACATTAGTTTAGTTTACTCATGGCTTGCGTTCAAACGGGCATGCATAATGTAACTTCTAGATAGGAGATATGCAGTGCAAGTCATGATTTTATCCATCAAATGTTAGACATTGCTTTTTAGAAAAGAACTCTGCAAAAGTGAAATGCTAATAAATCGAGACCATTGCATTAGACGGGCGCATCATTTATGCATCCTACTATGATGTTTTACTTTGTGCTGTGCCTGTCATGTGAGCCTGTTAGCGGCTGACTCGGGTGAATGTATCTCCAGCACTGAGTGTGTTTTGTTCTCATTCATCTCCTTTGATCAGTTGATGATGAGAATGTTAAAGGATTCTGTATGTTGTCCTGGGCAACCATTTCAAGTTCACTCAGCTGCAGCCATCATAGACTCTCCATAACGTGAATGCTAGAGATAGTTAACACACAGGCAGCTGTTTTCTGATCTCATGATTGACAGAATTGACGGAGGATTCGGAAGAAACGTATGTCTCGACACACTGAGGTAATGCTGTTTGATTGTGATGCGTTCAAAGGATTTCATCGCAGTTGCTATAGGTATAGAGTAAGTTTTGCATTTTGTGCCAGCAATTGTTCGTGC
Organism: Danio albolineatus; assembly: GCA_903798035.1. NCBI lineage: Eukaryota > Metazoa > Chordata > Actinopteri > Cypriniformes > Danionidae > Danio > Danio albolineatus. The sequence continues at coordinate 3,099,787 of CAIGQQ010003610.1, read as the reverse complement.
GAGTCATGCGTGGTTCTTTGAAAGTGAAGATCTCTTGTGCAATATTAAGCAAGTACGCCTGTAATACTTCATTGGAAGCACCAGCGGGTGAAGCGAGGGGTTATCGTGTGGCACTGCCACACAACACTTCTCTTTCAAAAGCTCTGTGAACCTGCAGGTTCAACGTGTGTAAACAGACTGTTAAAGCAATCAAGTTTTTTTTGAAGATTTGTTTGAATTTGTACAGTATGTCTGTAAAATACTCATTAGTCTGTGCTTTCGGTTTCAGCTTATTTGAAGGGGATTTTCTGAACAACTGTACTGATTTTTGTCGGATTGGAGTATTGTTTGTAGTGTTTTTGTGTATTAGATTAGATTATTTCTGTAGTTGCTCTGGATTTTTGTTTAAATAAAAATGTATTTACTGTATAAAAAAATCAGCTCACAAAAATCACCCAAATTAATATGTTTGGGAAAATTATTAAATATAAAAAGAAAACAGAAAATATCAAGCTAAACATAAAACTTACAATTTTGTTAATATTTTGTTTTCATTTTTATTTTTTTTGCAGTAACTCGATTGAATTTAAATGTATTATCTTGCTATTCCTAAAGATGCTAGGTGACCAAACTTTTATTTTTAATGAATACAACTATTTCATAAAATGGACCAGAAATATTTGTTTTATATTCACTGAGATATGGATACAAATATTCGTTTTCTAAAGGGGGTGTACTTATTTATGCTGAGCACTTTGTGTGTATATATGTGTGTGTGTGTATATATATATATATATATATATATATATA
>CAIGQQ010003610.1:3083997-3098598 GCA_903798035.1 Danio albolineatus | reverse complement strand
TATATATATATATATATATATATATATATATATATATACACATATATATATATATACACACATACATAAAAACACACACGGCACACACACATATATAAAATGTCAAAAATTTTATTTTGGATGCGATTAATCTTTGCCCAACACTAATACACACACTCACTCAGAGTTCTGACACAATTGAAAATCAGAATATATGTTTGCGAAACACATATTGGCCTCCTCAGGGAAATCTAGTCCCATCTGAATTGCTGTTTTTTGACTGATATTGCTCTGGTGTGAGAGTCAACAAAACAGCAGGAACTACTGAGCTTTTCTGAAAGCGGGATCAGAGCGATTTCAGTCACACTCGCAGACTCTGACTCACATCTCGCCAAAACGCAGAGCAGCTTTGCCTGAGGGACAACTCTCACACGGACGGGAAAGACAGAGGTGACTCAAAGCATAGTCTCAAGCTCTCGCCCAGAGATTAAAAAACTCACGGTAAAATTACAAACTGGTTTGTCTGGATGGCGAGAGAAGCTGCCTGCTGTTTCTTTTTTTTCTTTCTTTCCACCTGTCGTGAAACCTGGAGAGTATGCGTGGTTGTGACGGAAAACTTGCAGGCCGGGCTGTGGTGTGTTTACGTGTCGCTATGTGTTTATGCGTCCCTTTGCATGTCTATTTTTGTCAGCGCGTGTGGGGGAGGCCTTGTCCTCCCTGGAGGTGCTCAGCTGCCTGTGTGTGCGCAGATAAATGGAGGGACCTGCTCAGTCCACACCAAAGCATTGGCCCACTGACTGTCTTCCACTGTCAGTCATGTAGAAACCCACCTGCCCGCCGTTTGCCTCGCCACCCTAGAGACTACAGCTGCGTCGGGCCTATTTATTTTTTATTTTTTTCCTGTTTGCTGTCATCCCGATGCTGTTATCATGTTGGAGAGCAGATTTCTTGGTCACTGCGCTGTCATAGTAACCAGAGATTTCAAAAGAGTCTTGTCTTAATTCACGCAAATGCTGTGTATGGAAAATATTGTATTGCTGTGGGCGATGGAGTGTGTCTTTGGTAATGTTAAGGCAAGGCACTGCAGGTGAATAGAAATAATAATAAAAAAAAACGGATCACAATACTTTCATAGTTGATCGATTACGTTAAGAATGGCAAGGTAGTTGTTTATGGATAAGAGGTTTACTAAATTATTAGTTTAAATGTTTAAAAAAGACTTTTTTTATTTTTTAAGCTTTAAAATCTGAACTTTTTTTGAGTTGTTTTTTGCCAATCTGTAATTGAGAAAATACAGTGAACTGGCAGAGTTGATAATCACAATCAGTTGTCAATCAATTGTTTTTGTAGAAGACAATTAGAATTGTTAAAGTTATCGTTAGGTTAGTGATATATTTGTTTTGTAGCTATTCTATTTCCTGTTAAGACACATACTTACTTGTCTTCAAATAGTCTTTATGTTGCTGACCCCTTCCAATATGAGCATTATAAACTTGAGTTCATAACAAGAATTAAATGTTGTACTGTATATAATAAGGCAAATCATGTAATAACACATCTTTCTTTAAAATCCTTGAGAATGCAGATATGAATAAAACTGCAGTTTATGTAGCTTATGTAAGTGCTGAAAAAAAGTGTAGATTTATGACTCAGTGCAGTAAAAAAAAAACTAATTTTGACAAAACGGCAGTTATAAATGTGTATTATGAATGCAATCTACATGCAAATTGATGACGTTCTATGAAAAAGATCTCATTTAAAAGTGTAATTTGGATGTTTTATTTGCGTTAGACCAGAGATGCCCAAACTAGGGCCCATGAGCCAAAATTGGCCTATGCTAACCTTTGATTTGCTCCACCATGCCATTTGAGAAGAGAGGGAGATTGGGCATCTAACTTTCACAGAAATCGTCATTTCGAAATTCAATGCAACATTTTGTTTCTTCATTCAATTATTCATTTTCTTTCAGCTTAGTCCCTTTGTTAATCAGGGGCCGCCACAGCGGAATGAACCGCCGACTTATCCAGCATATGTTTTACGCAGCAGATGCCCTGCCAGTTGCAACCCAGTACTGAGAAACACACTCAGTTCAAGCTCACAATTTAGCTTACGCAATTCTCTTGTCTTTGGACTGTGGAGGAAACCAGAGCACCCAGAGGAAAACCACACGAACACGGGGAGAACATGCAAACTCCACACAGAAATGCTAACTGACCCAGCCAGGATTCAACCCAATGACCTTCTTGCTGTGAGGTGACAGTGCTAACTACCAAGTCACCGTGCCACCATTTTGTTTGTTTGTTTGTTTTGTAAATTGTCTTGTTTTGTAAATAAATCTGGCGCAGTGGGTAGCACTGTCACCTCACAGCAAGAAGGTCGCTGGTTCGAGCCTTAGCTGGGTCAGTTGGCATTTCTGTGTTCACTTTGCATGTTCTCGCCATTTTGGCATGGGTGTTCCGGTTTCCTCCACAAGTCCAAAGACATGTGCTATAGGTGAATTGGGTAAGCTAAGTTGTCCGTAGTATGTGAATGAGTGTGTATGGGTGTTTCCCTGTGATGGGTTGCCGCTGGAAGGGCATTTGCTATGTAAATTATATGTTAGATAAGTTGTCGGTTCATTCCGCTGTGGCGGCCACTGATTAATGACGACTAAGCTGGAAAGAAAATGAACAAATAAACTAAATTAGGAAATTTCTCATGGAAACTTTAATGTAATACAGTTTTGTCTTTTTACCTTCGGCCCACAGCCCGCAGTCAAGTTTGGTTTTTGGCCCGTCATAAGAAAAAGTTTAGGAACCACTGCGTTAGGCTGAAAAAAAAACCCTTAACAATAAGCTAAAAACTTCAAAGTTTGTAGGTGTTAAAAGTTTCCACCTGAAACAATAAAACAGCTTCAGTTCTTGAATGTTTTGTTCCAGCACGCACAATCAAACAAGAAGAAGGCACTGAGGAGGAGACGGAGAGACGAGCTGGTGGTCCAGATGAGGCGGGGCATAGTGGCGAGGAAGGCTCTGGATTGGAGGATCCCATGATTGACAGTCCAAACAACTTACAAGATGCTGGGCCAGGAGCAGAAGTGCAGAATGAAACTGGGATAAGACTGCCAAACGGTAAATATAATGGTAAATATTTAAATAATATTTACATGTATATAGTACATTAATGACATTGAACGATGTGAGGACAAATGTAAAAACAGTTTCCGGTTATATTAGTTTTACAAAATCATTTGTAACATATGTACATTTGCAGTCAGTATTATATTAAATTATTTTTTTCCAAGTGCTTTTTTTTTACACATTTGTAAACATAATAGTTTAATTGTGACAGTATCATAATTGTGAAAGTACCTACTATTTTTGTAGTTATTTTGGATATTGACCGTAACAATTGGTTTTAAACATCTAAAATAAGAAATTTGTATGTATATAAATCAACTATTTAAAAAGATTTCTAGCCACACTAAACAAAATTAAAGGTATTGTTCTAAAGAAACAAAGTCCTTGCTCTATTAAACATCACTTAAATACACATAAATATTTGAAAAGGAATAAAAAATTCACAGGAGGGCTAATAAACTTGCCTTCAACTGTACAGTATATGGTCAATATTGACCCTAAGTGGAAGTTTAAAGACACCCAAAATTCTAAATTTATTGTGACACTTCTCAGATAAGTTTCGACAGACACAACACATCTCTCTGACTTCCCATTAAAACAGCAAACCCTGTTCGTGACCAAGGTTTGTCACTCATGCGTTCTTCCTTTTTTCAGTGTTAGAAGGGTGTGGAGCGGGTATAGCTGTTCAGTACGAAGACAATAGTTAAGACTAGGAGTTATTCTCAGGGAAAACATCCCAGGAATCCTCCACAACCTGTTCCCAAGCCCTGGGCTGACGCTGATACCGCCAGACGACACGCTAACAGGACACGCTCATATTTCACTTTTCCAGCTTTTTATCTAAGCACGCAAAGAGAAAACCTTGATCAAGCCACGGCAACAGATGGAAATTTTCCATCAGATGTGTGTTTTAGAGTCGCATAGAGGCTATATTTAGATCAGGTGCACACGCAGTAGGTCTGATGCATGAGTAAGCCAATTAATTAAACAATCACATTCACAATCAAGCAAAACTGAAAATTGTATCAAAGTGGTTTAGCATTGTTATCATCATAGCAGTGAAAGTACATATTTAACTTCGTTTGTTAAACACAAAGATTTGTTTCAAAACTATTTCTAAATTCAGTTCTAATTTCCAGCTAACGAATAAATCAACAATAATAATGAAATGTGGCCAAAAAAACTGATGCATACGTGTTCCAAACTTGACAGGACAAATCTAAACTTTTTTTTTATAAAAACAAATATAAATATGCTTATAATAAATAATACTACTACTAGTAATAACATTATACTAATGCAAATTGTCATTAATAAAAGGCATGGAGGTGTTTTTGGTGGTTTTTATATTTATGTAGAAAATAAAAAAATTTGTAACATTTAATCCTTAAATTGTTTTCATATGTAAAGGTATTTGTGTATTGCTGTACATCTTGTGTGTATTAAGCAATGTGTAATCATTTAGACCCGCATAGGAGCATAGCTAATGCACTCCCCCCTGGACTTTAGAGCAGCTTTTAGTTGGTCAGTGGCACGATTCCTCAAAATAGCATCACGCCAACAATGTGCCTTAACACATGTCCTTTTCAGACCAGCACACCCAGACAAGGCACAAAACATGAAAATTGCGCTGATCTGAAAGTAGCAACAAATCATGCCAAACATGTCTTGCTCCTTGTACCTGGTGTATGTTAGGGCCCCTCAGCTTTCTGACGATATACCGTATAGAGTATGGGTAAGCATTTGAACAAAGTAAAAATCAAAGACAAAACAGTGATATACTGTGCACTGTAAAAAATGCGGGGTTTCACAAAATCAATTTGTGTTGAAGGGATTAAGTTAGTTTATTAGTTGTTACAAATTTAAGTGGATTGAACATAAAACTTTTAAGTTGTCCTCCCAAAAAAAAACTCAAGAATTGTGTTGAATCAGCTTATTTTAAATAAGTAGTCTGAACAAACACCAAATGTAATTTTTTGAGTGTACTTGACAAGTTCTTCAAGGAAACTTGATTACTTTAGCAACTTTTTGTGTGATGACAAATCAATTTTCAAATGAGCTTTAAATCATTTAAATGGACCACTTTGAACCAAAACGAAACTTTTTAGTACTTAATCATTTGAGGAATGAGCTGTCAATTGCATACTGTATATTTAGTGTAACAAAATCCACTTTGCTAAAACAGCAAATATGTTGCGTGCAAATTAGCCATTTTAACTGATCAAATTGTGTAAATACTTTGTACTATTTTTCTACTGAAAGTTTCTCCTCATAATTTTCTCTGTGATATGCAACATACTGTATCAGCCACCCCAGAATGGAAACAGCAGATCCTGCATCCTCTCCGGTCAATACAAAGATAGCTCGACTGAAAACACTGCAGTATTTATACATTTATTAACATTAGCTCAAGCAGTGATCAGCGAGTGTCTCTTGTTCGTGTCTCTGTCCATCAGGCGATCGGCCGTTCCAGTGCAACCAGTGTGGGGTTTCATTCACTCAGAAGGGCAACCTGCTAAGACACATCAAACTCCACACGGGAGAGAAGCCCTTCAAATGCCCGTTCTGCAGCTACGCCTGCCGCCGCCGTGACGCCCTGACCGGACATCTGCGCACACACTCAGGTCAGGCCTTACATCTCTATGCAGAGAAACATATGGCTAGGTTCAATGTGTGTCAAATCTGCAGAACAACTGTGGTTGTGCATGGCTGTAGCCACTGGTTTGTAAACTAGGTCTGCGGATTGTTAAGAATTGTGCAATAATAACGACTACAAATTCACCTTATTATATAAAGTCTACTCACTACATTACAGTTTGTTAATATTGTAGGACAGTTATTATCATCTTTCTCTCTCTAAGTTCTCTCTATTGTAGGTCAGTTCTTTCTATCATCTATCAAGTTCTCTCTATTGTAGGCCTTTATTATCTATCTTTCTCTAATGAGTGAGTTCTTATTAGAGAGACAGTACTTAAGAACTTATGCTTTGTATGTTCTGTTAGAATCCATAAAGAATATTTATGAATGTTAGTGTGACTTTAGTAATGGTTAGCTAATTATAATGAAATGTTTTGATACTCTTAGACAGTTTCATACAGATAATATGATGATGATTATTGCGGTGGTCCAAATTGTGTTATCATCAATAAACAACCTACACACTTCTTTTTTGATAGTTCCCTGTCAGTTTAGGTGCCAGCAATGCAGTGTTGCCAGATATTGTACGAAAACCAAACAAATGCAAATTCAGTCCAATTCAAATTTATTTTGTATAGTAGTTTTCACAATATTTATTGTTTTAAAGCAGTTTCAAATTTGCATTACAATCAAATTTGGAAACAGTTAAGGTTATTAGTTATCATAACTTTATTAGTTACTGATAACTTGAAGTAATTAACCACTCAAAATTTTTTTAACAGTTAAAGTTATTAATAATCATAGTTAACCTGCAGTTATATACAACCCAGACTCATTCTGATTACGTACCCCTGTATACATCTCTGGAGAGCGATAAATATGTCCCAGGAGCTACGTTTTTTTCGTTTTGTTTTGTTTTTTTCAAGTTTTGGTTTTTGCAAATCTCCCAGAGGCCGCTGTGTGCGCTTTTTGAGATCTCAAATTTCTCTCCCGAGTGTCATTCGAGCCTGCTGTTCTCGCATAAATCAATTAGAATCTGCTGTTTACTGACTGAACGACTGATTGATCGAAAAACCAAAACCCTAAACCCAACCAATAGTTTTGAAAAGCAATCTAAAAAAGGAAAAGCCCTTGCAGAAGCCCGATCTTTACAGCGTTTTCAGATTTGACCACATTCTCACCCCTTCTGTTTCTCAAATCCTCCAACTTACACAACAAGCCACTGGACAAACTGGTAACGACAGAAAAGCGGTCCACACGGAGGTAGTGGTATTTAAGTGGTATAGCTTGTGCTCTCTGAAGTTGAATTTGAAAATAATGCATCGTTAAATTCCTCAAGCTGTATTGTAATGATCGAGGCACAAAGTCTAAAGCTCATTGTGCAAAAGCATTAAGACAGTGTCCGAATCCACTTTTGCTATTTTAAGGACAATCAAAATACAGTTTGCACCCATGGTCTAACAGGGTTGTGCTTATTCTCTTAAAGAGTTATGCGTGTGTTTTGAGCTTAACGTGCATCAAACCAATCAGAGTCTCATCTCCCATTACCTTTGAGAGTCAGTTGCGTCACTCCCTGGTGCACTAGCTGGTTACATGGCAGACTTTATAAGTGGAAAAACTGAAGGCTTCACTAATGAGAAAAAAGTTTAAAATACCATCAGAATCAGAAAGAGCTTTATTGCCAGGTATGTTCACACATACAAGGAATTTGTTTTCGTGACAGAACTTCCACAGTGCAACAGAATTACAGAGACAGGACAAAAAACAGATAATAAATATATTCAAAAAAAATAGTAGTAAGTGTTAAATGCAAATATACAAATGGACAAGTGTATGTACAGGTGTATTACTATATACAACATTATATGTGCAGCTCTTATGTGCAAATTGGCATGTAAAGTGTGTTGTTAAATAAGTGTATGTGTGTGTAACAAGTGTATTTGTTATGTGCAAATGGCATGTAAAGTGTGTTGTTAAATAAGTGTATGTGTGTGTAAGAGTGTACAGCAGTAGTGGTGTTGGTTCCACGATTATTATCATCAAGTGTTCATGAGATGGATTGCCTAAGGGAAGAAACTGTTTCTGTGTCGGGCTGTTCTGGTGCGCAGTGCTCTGTAGCGTTGACCAGAAGGTAACAGTTCAAAGAGGCAGTGTGCTGGGTGTGAGGGGTCCAGAGTGATTTTGGCCGCCCTTCTGCTCGCTCTGGATAAGTACAGTTCTTGGAGAGTAGGGAGGGTTGTACCAATGATTCGCTCAGCAGTCCGAACTATTCTACGTAGTCTTCGAAGGTCAGATTTGGTAGCTGAGCTAAACCAGACAGTTATTGAAGTGCAGATGACTGATTCAATGATGGAGGTGTAGAACTGTTTCAGAAGCTCCTGTGGCAGGTTGAACTTCCTCAGCTGACGAAGAAAGTACAGCCTTTGTTGGGCTTTTTTGGCAATGGAGTCAATGTGAGTGTCCCACTTCAGGTCCTGAGAGATGGTGGTGCCCAGGAACCTGAATGACTCCACTGCAGCCACAGTGCTGTCCATTGTGCTCCGTGGGGGGAGAGCAGGGGGGTTTCTCCTGAAGTCCACTATCATCTCCACTGTTTTAAGCGTGTTCAGCTCCAGGTTGTTGTGACTGCACCAGAGAGCCAGCTCCTGAACCTCCTGTCTGTTAGCAGACTCGTCACCGTCCTGAATGAGGCCGATAAGCATGGTGTCGTCTGCAAACTTTAGGAGCTTGACAGAGGGGTCCTTTGAGGTGCAGTCATTCGTGTACAGAGAGAAGAGCAGAGGGGAGAGGACACCCCCTTTGGGGGGGCGCCAGTGCTGATTGTGTGGGTCCTGGATGAGGATTTGCCCAGCTTGACCAGTTGCTGCCTGTCCGTTAGAAAGCTGTTGATCCACTGACAGACAGAGGTGGGCACGGAGAGCAGAGTTAATTTGGGCAGGAGAAGTTTTGGGATGATGGTGTTGAAAGCTGAGCTGAAGTCAACAAACAAGATCCTCGCATAGGTCCCTGGTCTGTCTAGGTGTTGCAAAACATAATACAGTCCCATATTTACTGCATAATCCACAGACCTGTTTGCTCTGTAGGCAAACTGAAGAGAGTCCAGTGAGGGTGCAGTGATGTCCTTCAGGTGGGCCAGCACCAGTTTTTTAAACGACTTCATGACCACAGATGTTAGCGCCACCGGTCTGTAGTCATTTAGTCCTGTAAGTTTGGGTTTCTTTGGGATGGGTATGATGATGGAGCGTTTGAGACAGGAAGGGCACTTCACACAGCTCCAGTGATCTGTTGAAGATCAGGGTGAAGATGGGGGCCAGTTGGTCAGCACAGGATTTTAAACAGGCTGGTGTTATAGAATCTGGGCCTGGTGCTTTTCTCCTCTTTTGTTTCCGGAAGACCTGGCGCACATCATCTTCATTAAACTGAATTGCAGGTATGGGGGAGGCGGGGGGTGGTGGAGGTGTTAATGGTGGCGTGAAGAGCAGTTCAGGGTGGGTGTGGGGGGTTTTCTCAAACCGACAGTAAAACTCATTTAGGTCGTTAGCAAGTTGTTCATTGTCTACAGTGCTGGGGCTTGGTGGCTTGTAACTTGTGATATCCCTTAGGCTTTTCCACACGGATGCTGAGTCGCTGGAAGAGAACTGACTCCTTAGTTTTTCAGAGTAGTTCTTTTTGGCGACTCTGATCTCTCTTTCCAGGGTGTACTTTGCTTGCTTATACAAGGCCCTCTCCCCATTCCTGTAAGCAGCCTCTTTGGCCTGATGTAGCTGTCTGAGTTTTAGAGATGAGGACAAACGAGCAGAACTCGCGCGGTGAGTAGAAAGGCTTACAGTTAATAAACAGTGCTTCTAGATCTGGACGGCACATCCTCTTTAAAAGAGTTACATCTGTACACCACCTTTCATTGATGTAAAAGCACGTCCCGCCACCGCGCGATTTCCCCGTCGTTTCCTCGTCGCGATCTGCTCTAAACAGCTGATAGCCGGGAAAGTTGAGCGCGTTGTCAGGTATGGTGTCGGTCAGCCAGGTTTCCGTGAAGCACAGAGCAGCTGAATGCATAAAATCCTTGTTTGTCTGAGAGAGCAGAGTGAGTTCGTCAATTTTGTTGGGTAGAGAGCGGAGATTTGCCAGATGGATGCTCGGTAATGCGGTTCGAAATCCTCGTTGTCTGAGTTTCACAAGCGCCTCGCCGGCGCTTCAGAACGCGCTTGAGTAGCACCGCTGCTCCTCCGACAACAATGTCCAACAGAACATCAGATAAGTCCAAATCTGGAAAAGTATTTGGTGGTGTATGCGTCCGGATGTCCAACAATTCGTCTCTGGTGAAACTAATTGTAGGAATGTGACAAAAAACAGGACAAACTAACAAAAAAACGAAAAAAACTGCAGAGCACGTCACGGAGGCAGCCATCAACGTCGGCGCCATCTTGGAATATTACATCTGCAGTGCGAGGATAAAGAACAAGCCTCCTCCATTCTGCCTTTATACTTTCTCTATGCTTTACGGTCAGCTGGTAAGCATGAAAAGGAATTGCATTATACCGTCCCATGTTGTTTGTTTTAAAGATGAAATGCAGCCATTCATTCCTCAGGCTACATAATTCGCCATCTCCAGAAATGTACATAGGGCTAAGTTTTCAGAATGAGTCTATGTTGGTTATATATAGGTGATGACTATATGTACATGTTCAAATCTTCAAAAAGGCATGAAAATCTTGAGCTCCAGCTTTCATCTTCCCTCTTCATCAATGCTTTGATTTCAACATGGAAGAGCGAAGGCTTTACTCATGGCCTTAGGAACTCAGTCAGTCAGCCTGCTGATACTCAATGGCATGGATTTATTCAGCAACATCATTTTAAATAAATTTCCATTCGCATACCTCCGATTTGTATTTTTGAGCATAAAATTTATACCAAGTTCTGTACCCCACTGACCTTATATCTGGCTACGGGCCAGTGGTTGTATGACCGCAGCTGACACATTCTGGAAAAAGCCAGCAGATCTGTTTTGTCCTGTGGGACGTGCACAGACTGACTAACAAACATTGCGGTTAGGCCACCTATAGGACATGATGCTGTGTTGCCTGCAAGACTAGCACCCCACCAAAAGGAAATGATCTCTTAAACCAAAGGGAAGTGTCGCTTTGGTGAAGCATCGCTCACTAACCCACTTTCATATCAGCCCACCATCAGTTGTCTAGTCCTCATCGTTGAAGATCCGGGTCAGATGATACCATCAGCGCTTCGCTCGGGACTTCACAAGCTGTCAGTCAGGGACGCGCTCGTTCAAACGCACAGGGAGAGCAGGAGCGGGCCTATCACTCACATCGTGTTTTTCTGCCTTTCTTCGTCTTCTCTCATTTCCTGTTTTGCAGCTCTAATCACAGTGCAGGGATAGCACAGTTTTTAGGCCAGGCGGCTGATGCCTGTGGTGTCCTGTTTTTGTGGGTAGAATTTATGAAATATTTCTTAAAGGCTTAAATATGTTTGCTTTGATGTACTTGGCGGTGGTCTGAGTCGGAGAGATGATCATCACTATGTGCTTTTGTTTGCATGCAACTGGATGAATTTGTCTTCCTTGCTATTGGAAATATTTTTATTCAAATATATTAAAAGTAAATGCGTGAAAGTAATTCAAGGTTGGTTTATTGTAAATGAAACAAAGTGCCATTCAGTAGTTAAGGGTCAGTGAGATGTTTTAATGTTTTGCTCAGCAGGGCTTCGTTCGAGTTATAGAATAACCAAAACAGATACAACTGATATATACAAAACACAGACAAATCTAAAAATTAATATTACTTTTTATCAAATGAAAGCAGACCTATTAAATTAAAGCAGGTGCCCAAAGTAGGGCCAAAGTTGGCCCATGGTAACCTTTGGTTTGGACCGCCATCTCATCTGAAAAAAGAGGGAGAATGATGGGAAGTTGGCTGGGGTGAATGCCTTTGACAGACATCGCCATTTCGAATTTAACAAAACCTTTTGTTTCTTTATTGAATTGAAGAGCTACAAAAAAGCCAGGTAAAATTAGTTTCATTATAATGTTGCAAATTAATCAACCTTTTAAAATGCAAATGCTGTCAGATAAAGGAAAATACACAAGACATTGGTGAGCAAATCAAGGCAAAGGCAGGAGCAGCTCGACTCGTGGATTTAGCATTATACTCCATTGTATTTTAAATGGGATTACCTATGTTTTTACTATAATAAGTTCATCATAAATTGTTAAAAATTGATTTATTAATATGGTTTAAAGCAACATTTTCGAACTATTTTTAAATATTAGCAAATAAAAACGAAATGACTCATGGCAAATTTAATTTAATACGATTTGGTATATTTAACTCTGGCTCGCAGCCCTGAATCGAGTTTGGTTTTTGGCCCCTTATAAGAAAAAGTTTGGTCATCCCTCAATCAAAGTCTTCATTTATAAAATTATTAAGTGATTAATTTTGTTTGCACAAAACTTTGAAAATGTGTGTATATGTGTGCATGTAATTGTATGTATATTTAGGGTCAGGGAGGTTTCGTTAATAAGATTTACTGAGCTATAGAGTAACCAAAACAGATACAAATAACGACACAAAACACACACAAATACCAATCTAAAAATGAACATTCCTTTTTTCAAAAGAAGGCATATGTATTGATTTAAAGTCTTTTTTTCTTAAAAAATGAACAAAACTGACATTTTAGAGGGAAAAAAGTGGATGAGATTTCCCTGAAATTTGATGACTTTCCTATTATTCTATCAAGTCATAACTAGTCATGATACACAACCAGTAGGTGTATCCACACCGGTGGAATAGATCTTCCATCCTCCAATCAACAAACTATGCAAAATATGTGGTGTGTGTGTGTAAGTGTTGTGGTCTATCATATTGATATCAAATGTTAGTTCAAGAACCTTTACCACCAAAGCCTACGCAGCCATTTACCTCAGCATATAAACGTTTGTGGCCGATGAGAGTCATTAACTTATCTGCATATCCTTTCTATAGGCATTGTAAGGAAATGCCACAAGAAAGGTTTGTTCTACCACAGTGTGAGACGTGTAGTCGTTTCTGGAGTCGTTCTAATGAGCCATTCAGTCATTCAAACCTTTTTTCTGCCACAAGTCCATCCCGTTTCTAGTTGACCCGTCCGTCTTGCCATCAGCCACCTCAGCTCAAGAGGAATGTGAGGAACTCAGCAGGTTAGACGGCTTCTTGTGCAACGGGCGCCACATGAAAGGACTCTTCCTCTTTCGGCCCTTGGCAACAGTAGGATCAGTGGCAAACAGCCTAGGAAAGTTCAGTCGAGGGAGAGTAAAAAACATTGTGTTGACGATCCAATGATTGACGAATACCTGTCGCAGAAATCCATATGCATACACGCAGACCACAAACACACTCAAAACGATGAAACTGAAACAGCGTATTTTGCACCACAGCTTTAGGTGTGTGTCATTCTGCTGCTTTGGTTTGCTTTGGCTGTTTTTTTGGCTGCTTAGTAAAATAAGAACCGTGAGGTGAGTGGCCAACGGCTGATTCAAGGAATGGATGCTTTCAGCTGGGTGCGTGTTTGACTACCAGTTGAGTAAGTCGAGCACTTTTGCTGATGCTCTACAATTGATAGGCATTTACTTGAAATGAAATGTCATCCTCATCTCACTGTTTCCTGTTTTCAACCCGAATGGATGCGGTTTAGAGGGCTTTAATGCAGCACTATGTGCATAAATTTGCATTTGAATAAGTGCTTAGATAGGGATTTTTTTTCTGAATCGTCCAAACTTTGCAAAAAGAACTCATGGGTTTGTACACAGCTGGCATTTATCAATACAAATGCTTGCAGTTAGTTTGTCTTCATCTGTTCATTAATTATTAGCATGACTGTCTGTCCCAGATTTTACAGTTTGCAGGTGTTTTGACAGTTCATTGAACCAAAACATTTAGTTCTTTTTTTAACCTCTGACAGTGTCGATTTGTCGGTGTGGATGCACTGTATCCTGTAAAATGTCTCTGGCAAACTTTTTAAAGTGTTGTCTTGCACGCGATAAATTTGTATATTTACTCTATAAGACATATTGAAAGTGTGACAAAAAAAAATAAAAAAATTCAGAGCTTTCTCAGGAGGTGAAGCTGTTTCCGATACAGTCAGCCACTGACATATGAAGACCCGAAAACTACTGACATATTAATAGGGGTCTGCCTTAGATCCCTGACCTTTACAGAATGACATAAGATTAACAGTAATAGTAATAAACATTAGTCAGTTCTAACAGTGTGACAGTTCAATATGCTATTATATTTTTTTTGTTTGGGGCAGCATGGTGGCACAGTGGATAGTGCTGTCGCCTTACAGCAAGAAGGTCGCTTGTTCGAGCCTCGGCTGAGTCAGTTGGCATTTCTGTGTGGAGTTTGTATGTTCTTCCCGGGTTGGTGTGGGTTTCCTCCGGGTGCTCCGGCTTCCCCCACAGTCCAAAGACATGTGGTATGGGTGAATTGGATGAGCTAAATTGTCCGTAGTGTAAGTGTGTGAATGAGAGTGTATGGGTGTTTCCCAGTGATAGGTTGCAGCTGGAAGGGCATCCGCTGCGTTACACACATGCTGGATAAGTTGGCTGTTCATTCTGCTGTGACGACCCCTGATTAATAAAGTGACTAAACTGGGAAAAAAATAGAATGAATGAATAAATTTCTTTGTTTGATTTTATTATTAGCTTAATTTTTTTAATGTTAAATGTATTGCCTGTTTTATATGCATAAATTGGTTTATAATTCTATAATAAAAAATACTTTAATTTAAAAACATAGTAGTGTTTTGTTGATAATATGTTATAAAGCATACTATTATTATTTTTAAATAATGCATATATATATATATATAT
>CAIGQQ010003610.1:3029568-3083597 GCA_903798035.1 Danio albolineatus | reverse complement strand
TATATATATATATATATATATGTATTTCTCTGTTGCAATCGGGAGATCACAATAATTATCCCCAGAAAACCAGAGAGAACAAGATTACTGTTGTGTTTGCGATAAGGAAAAACGCTAAACACATGCTGCCATTTCTTGTTTCTTTTTTTTTTTACTGAACTAGTCTGCAGTAACAAAAACAGGAGACTCATTAGAAACAAACATATGGCCCACCAAAAAGTAACTCAAGGTTATGCAAAGAGTGGCCAACTCAAAATGCATGCATTCCTGAAATGTGAGTCCCATCTCACACTCAATACACTACAGTTACTGTGGTATAAATACAGCACTACAACATACACAAGAGAGAGATTGACTTCAAATATCACTTACCTGTTTTAAAATGATTTGATCAGCTGTGGTTTTGAATTTTTTACGCTGCTTTTCTCCACTAAGGACTTATTATTTGCTCTCTGTTGCCATCTTGTGGCGAAACATCAGCCATCTTTGCTCTGCTCAGTATGACAGGCTCATGACTGCGAATGCGGTCAATCTCCAAAATTATAAATATTTAAAATAATGACTATTCTTATAAATAAACTGCATAGTTACAATCTAAACAACTACATTCTAGCCTAAAAAAGTCTCAAAAGTACATTATGTTGTCCAACATTTGCAATATTAGTCAAACTGTAGGGAGTTTATTTATCTGCTGTCACTCCATTTGGGCAGAGTAATATAGAAGGGTGAGGAGGCTGTAGGAGTTCTAATATTGCAGAATATCACAATGCTATCAGCCAATCAGATTCAAGAACCAGACAGTACATATATTTACCCTTAGATATGTATGTACACTTTACCCTTAGATACCCTTAGAAACACTGTAAACAGTTTCAGCACACTGAAAAAGAAACTTTATTTAATTCCAAGCAATCCAAAGCCATTTTATGCTGGGTAATCCACCCTTTCCCAAAGAAGTGACAGGGCCTCTATTGTTTGACATGCGCTCCACACGTGAAAGGTCACTAGACAGCATCGCAGCTAGTAGTCTCACTTTCACTGTTTGCTTCAGACTGAAAGCACATTGCCACTTTGAAGATGGTTACCGAAAAGAGTAGTGGGGTATTTTTACGATTGGCACGCTTTACAGGTAATCCCACAGGCTTGCTAGTAACAGGTGTGAATTTTCATTATTTTCTCACGTGCGCTAAGAGACTGGTTAGCTGAGTGCACGGAGTATGACTCAATTCACTAGGGAGTTTTGTTTCACTGCTGCGCTCTTTATGAATAATTCTGAAAGTCCCTGAGACCAAACGATTGACCACAGAAAGAGAGAGCTTACTGCAACCCCTGTCTCAAATTCAATAAGGTTTTTTTTAGCTGACATAACAGAAGAGCGCAGACGTAATGGTGGGACATGTTCCGATTTATTAGCGATGAGCAAAAGAGAAAAAGATGACGGATAAATGGATGACTCAACCAATTGATGAATGAAACTCGGAATGAATCAATGAAGCAATCGTTCCATTAGCTGTTTCTGGAGGCCAAGCGTCGTCCTCTTCCTCCTCCTCTCCTCTGCCCACGACGGAAGGACAAGATGCTTGCTTCTATTGGGAGGTTTGTTTTGTCCCGCATTATCGCCCTTGCACTGACCTAATCTGAGTGGAACTGACTGTGAATCACTTCACACCCTTATCCGGCTGAGGAGAAACACTCAGTGCTTTCTGTTTATTGTTCAAAGAGACTTTCCAAGTAGCACCAATAACAGGTCGATGACTATAAAACAACATCAAATACAACTACTATGATACCTAATTCTGCCCCCTCTCACTACGTTGTAGTGGTTGCATCATCATGAAATCTGACTGTGCCCACTTTCTCGCTTACTCAGTTGAGGACTGAAACTCAGTTGTGCGAGCAGCCTGAATGACTTATTTGATTTCTTAATACTTATTCTGCTGCTCTTTGATGTCTTTCAGTGGGCAAGCCACACAAGTGCAACTACTGTGGGCGGAGCTACAAGCAGCGCACATCATTGGAGGAGCACAAAGAACGGTGTCATAATTACTTGCAGAGCGTCGGAATGGACTCCGCCTCCAATCCTGGCCCTTATCCAGGTAAATGGCTCATGGGAATATAAGGTGATGCTTTTCCACCTCATTTATCTATTCATTGTGAAATTGTTTCGGTTTTTAGATGACACAGCTGCGTTCCATGAGCTCGAAAGTTGGAAACACAACAACACGAGTTAGTAAGATAGGTGTACTACACTTAACATGTATGGGATTCATTTTGGTGACACCAAAGGCTCAAGGTTTTGCTACGTGACATGGTTGTACTCTGTATTATTTAATGTTATTGTAACTTTTTCTAAATTAATTTAGCACACAAGGGTATTCCACAAAAACAAAATAATATGAATTAATAATCTAGAATCGTTACACTGAGAAATTGTGGGGTATATTATATATGTAAGATTTATAACTTGTTTTATATAATGTTGTAATTGTTTGCTAAATAATTTCACTGTACAATAACGAGCTAGCATGTTTCTTCTAAAAAAACAATTCAAGTCATTGTTGCAGGGTTAATTTTTGGTACAGTGTTTAGCTGGTTAGCAAGGCTAGCCACTACAATATGTTGGCTGAAGTTAATATTAATTCTTGATAAATAGTATTTCAATGTTGGATGGCATAACGGTGTTCCACAAGCTAATCTGATTCTTCAAAACCAAAAAATACAAGTCGTTGTTGCACAAAACATTTGCGTTTTTAATTTCGTTAACACCATTGGTACAAGGTTTTGCTGGTTAGCATGGCTAACCGCTGTGTTTGCTGAAGTTCTTGTAAATTGTTGCAAAATATTCAGCCTTGGACAGTACAGAAGCGTTCCAGAAGCTGGTACATTTTTTCCAAACGAAACAATATGCAGTGCTAACACAAAATACACTACACATTTGAGGCATACTTTTTGTTGGCACCATTTGTATTGGGTTTTGCTGGTTAGCTTGGTTAGCTTCTGTGTTTTCTAGTGTTAGTGTGATTTATTAGGAAGCATGGGATGACATAAATAGTATTGCACAAAATGGTGAGCTTCTCAGAAGCAAATTAATATACAGTTAAAGTCCGAATTATTAGCCCCCCTGAATTATTAGCCCCCCTGTTTATTTTTTTCCCCAATTTCAGTTCAATGGAGAGAAGGTTTTTTTTTCAACACATTTCTAAACAAATAGTTTTAATAACTCATTTCTAAATCTTCTGATTTATTTTATCTTTGCCATGAGGAAAGTAAATAATGTTTTATTAGATATTTTTCAAGACACTTCTATACAGCTTAAAGTGACATTTAAAGGCTAAACTATGTTAATTAGGTTAACTAGGCAGGTTAGGGTAGGCAAGTTATTGTATAATGATGGTTTGTTCTGTAGACTATAAGAAAACAAAATTAGCTTAAGGGGGCTAATAATATAGACCTCAAAATGGTCTTTAAAAAAACTGCTTTTATTCTTGCCAAAAAAAACAAATAAGACTTTCTACAGAAGAAAAAATATTATCAAACATACTGTGAACATTCAAAGGGGGCTAATCATTCTGACTTTAACTGTAAATTACTATTTCAAGATTGTTACACTTAATGTGTGAGGTTTGTTTTATTGACATCAAAGTGTCATGCTTTTGCTCTTTAGCATGGTTAGCTGATGTCTTATTGAGTGTTGTTGTTTCATTGTGAAATAATGCATATACAACAGTCTTCTACCTGGGGATTGCACCATGATTACCAGATTAGCTGGCTAGCCAGTTAAGTTTCAGTTTAGTTTACACCAATTCTGGGTTTTAGGTAACCCATCTCACCATCCCTTTGCTCTATAATACCATGTCAAATAAGAGCCTAAGTCAAATAATTCTATCTGCCTTTGTGTTACCTAAAATTGTCCAACATTAACCAAGATTGGTGCAAACTAAACTGAAACTTAACTGGCTAGCCAGTTAATCCAGCTACATAGTACAGACGCCAAATGGTTATAAATCTAGAATTACAAAACTAACCTTTTTGGGGTAATATTGTTTATTTTTTACACTAAGGGGTCATGGGACTGCAGTTTAGCGTGGTTAGTCTTAGACTTACAGTAACACTTTTTCTAAAATACTTTATTTAATGTCACAGCCGTGTTCCATGAGCTGGTGTTTTTTGGGAAATAAAAATGAATTGGCAATTTAAGATTGCTACATTTGTGGGGTATATTTTGATGACGCCATCGGTACATTGGTTTTGCTGGTTAGTTTGGTTAGCCCCTGCTGGTAGAGGCTGACAGCCAGAAGGTTTTTTTTTTCCATTGACACAATATCATTCTCCTTGAAATCAGTGTTGTTTTGACATTATTGTGTACCTGAAATCAGTGTTGTCTTGACATTATTGTTGTGTGCCTTTTAAAAAAATGATCACGTTTGTGGCTCAGAGGCCCTACAAACAATTGTGATCCAAAATATACAATAAATATACAAGGACAGTCCAAAATTCATGGAAATCCAAAGTACACGGACATCAAAAATAAAGAAAAATCTGAATTTATAATGGTACATGGTGCAATATGCATACTGTTTTGTTTTTTTTGTTTTTTACTAAATACATATACTTTTATAAGTTTAACATATTTGTGCAACAAATGAAATGAATACATTATGAATGATAAAAAAATAATAAAAAGTGCCTACATGCACATACATTTTCTAAGAGTACATTTATGCGTTATTAATCATTAGTGATTCCCGCACTTCTTCTGAACCAAATCAAGATATTTGTGATTATTCTGTAGGTTGCTTGTACACATTGGATGCAAGAGGAACTTTATAAAGAAAAATTATGTTTATATGGTCTCTTCATAAATAGTTTATGGAAACATTTAGGGAACTATCCATCCAATGAGGTCTGTGGTGATTGGTTCAAAACAAACCGGCTGCAAAACAATTAGGTGAAAATGCTCACCAATAGTTTTCTGTAGGTATTATACACCGGTCTATTTGTTATTCTGAATTGTTTGATATGCTGAATCGTTTTATCATTTCTCCAGGGGAGGTTCCCAAAGAGCAGAGGCCTCTGGAGCCCGCTGGGATGGCAGCTTTCGACCGGCCTCCTGTAATTGAACGACTGCAGGGAAATGTGGGTAAACGGAAGAGCACCACGCCACAGAAGTTTGTGGGTAAGTGTCACCTCAGCACTAAATGTGGTTGAATCTACAGTATGCAACAGATTGATCTTCAAAGTTTTAGCTGTGCTGCTAAATCTACAAGGTGTTGTTTTAAAGTTTAAAAATTCACCCAAAAATGAAAACTCCACCATCATTTACTCACCCTTGATTTTTTTCGAACACAAAATTAGATATTTTGAATAATGTCCAGTAGCCATTGCCTTCCATAGCACTATTACTATGGATGTCAATGATTAAAAGTTTCCAACATTCTTCAAAATATCTTATTTTGTCACCGACAACCAAAAAAATCAGTCAGGGTGATGAAATGATGGCAGAATCATTTTTGGGTGAATTATACCTTTAAATAAGGAAACATTCATTCATAACCAATGAGACTTTAGGCCATCTGAATAAGAAAATAAAGCTCTTTTATTATTAAATCATCATTTATTTAATTACTTCCACTATAGTCATAAAAGGAGTACTTTCGATATGTTGTTTATGTCTGAGAGAAAGGTGTATTTGTGCTTACAGATAAAGCCTGTTGTCTTATTTAAATACAGCACAATGCTATTTCAGAGCATTTAGCGCTTGGCTAAACTGGATTGCGGGTAGTTAGTCACTAACATGGAGGTTTTGAGCTGAAATACCACATGCAACTGTTTAGTAAACGTCGAGTTTCCACATGAGGGAACAGAGAGTTGAGCACACACACATACAAAAACCAAAAGAAATAAAATAAGATTAATATAATGATATTGCGATGGAAGGTTTCTTATAGAAGATGAAATATATGCACTGTAGCACTACTTCATCACAGAGACATTATTTCAAAGGAAACATATTATGTGTGTATTGACAATATCTGCGGAAATCAAACTAAGTATTAAAGTGAAAGAGAGAGAGAGAAAAAGTTTGAGTAGGAGTTGTTGTTTTTTTCATTCTGTGGTTTTTGCACACCTGTAACTTTGCCATTGCTTTTACTGACTACGCCAGAGCAGTTTACCGCATCCATAATATGCATGGGTTAAATTTTCTCACTTCAGTCTCCAAACGGGACTTTCCATCATTAACACAATGAAAACAAAGTTACAGACTTTTAAATGCAGCTTTTACTGTACATTTTATTGCCCCTTAAAGAAGTCCCAAAATAATTTTGCTCTTTAATTTATGTATTTATTTAATATTGTGATCGAAAGTGAAGGTTTTGAAGTAGCTTCGAATATAGTTCAAATGCCACATTAGGTTAGATGCAGAATAGTCATTCGAGACACAAATAACAAACAGAATGCATAAAGCTGGTTTATTTTGGAAAGAGGCAAATGACCGCATGACAACTGAATGCTACTTAAAGATACAGAGACATGCAATGCTTTATTATGGTGTTGTTTGTTTGCTCTGGTTGTTTGAGTTACATTAACGTCACTGACAGCTTATGATGTTTCTGTCAGAACGCCTACAGTGATGCACTGATCCAATAATGACACATGAACAATTATAGTTATGATTTTATGAGTAAAATGTCCTTTTTGTTTTATACAATAAACAACTGAGGACATTTCTAGCAAATTTAAAACAATTATTGCCTGTTAAGAAATGTTTTCTTGCACAAAGTGAAAACGCTGCTATATTTTAAGACATGCTTAAATGCATTTTTAGACAACACACTGCCAATCGTTTTACTTCATAAGAGTTATGAAAATATTTAAATTGAGTAACCCTGATCAATCATGCAAAAAAAAACTATTTTAACACTTAATTTTATCTGAACTATTGTTTGAGTATACTTTTATATTAAATCTCCTATTGCCCTTGTTTTACTGTACAGTGTCTTCGAGTTGGCAGAAAGACGCCTAATAATAAAAATGTTATTATTATTATTATTATTATTATTATTAATAATAATAATAATAATAATAATAATAACAATAATAATAATAATATTGTTGTTATTGTTGTTGTTATTATTATTATTATTATTATTATTATTATTATTATATTTTTTCTATTTAACCTATTTTCATTTTGGCAGTTGTTAAAAAAACCTCTGCTTGACTATGTTTACTCTTTAAATTTGCCAGAAAAGTCATCAGAAGTTATAAGAAACTTCTGAGAAAGATTTAACGTTTTACTCAAACCCAAAGATTTTACAAATACATACATAAAATCCAGAGAAACTGAGAATACTAAGACTTTCCAAGGAGCCTCAATATAAATTAAGACACAAACATACACACACACACTTACACAAACATACACCAAGTATTGTGCATGATCAATTATCAGACACGTTTATATACATTTTATGACAAATTTATAATCAGACTACACAATGTCAATTATTTTACCTTATAAGAGTTAATAAAACATTTAGGAGGAAGAACCTTGGTTTTTCAGTCATGCAAATAAAAACATACAGGGCTCAGCATATATGAGTACACCCCTCACAAATCTATCTTTTAAATTGAACATTTTAATAGGAAGCTAAACATTATTATATTTGCGCGTATGCATTAGATTAGTCGGTACTGAAGCCAAATCTGGAGCTTATATAACAAAATAACTTACAATAATGGTCCAAACGAATACACCCACTTTTATATGTTATAAAAATATTGTATACAAATTTTAAAAAGAGCAAAAATCAAGAGAAGCGAAAACATAAAAAAATAATAAGTTGTCATTTTCTTTGCAAAATTTTGCTTGAATTTAATTGTATTATTCTATTTCTAGCTGCCCGGTGACTAAAATATTATATATATATATATATATATATATATATATATATCCCCATATATGTATATAATATTTTACCATATATTTTTCAAGACATTTCTTTACAACTTAAAGTGACTTTTAAAGGCTTAACTAGGTTAATTAGATTAACTAGACAGGTTAGGGTAATTAGGCAAGTTATTGTATAACGATGGTTTGTTCAGTAGACTGTGAATAATTTTAACCTTAAAATTTTAACCTTAAAATGGTCTCAAAAAAATTAAAAACTGCTTTTATTCTAGCCGTAATAAAAAAATAAAGACTTTTTCCGAAAGAAAAAATATTATCAGACATACTGTGAACATTTCCTTGCTCTGTTAAACTCCAAAATTCAAAGGGGGCTAATAATTTTGACTTCAACTGTATGTACAGTAGTGTTCACATTTGTTAGTTATACTGTACTTGACAGCATTTGCAAGCAAATAAAGTTTCTCCCTTGAGCAGAAATGTTTTGTGAGTGAACGCAAAAGCGCTGAAATTCCTCCCCCCCCTCCCCCTATGTCTTTTTTTTTTTTTTTCCCCTATCAACAAATCTCTTACGGTAGGGGCTTTCATAAAGTGGTAATGTTGGCCTATTTTTTATCATAATGGAAAGTATGCTTTAAAGCTGTTCTTAATGCATTTTTTATTGCATTGTTTGTTAAGGTGAGAAAATGGTTCGCTATTCATACCCCGAGCTGAACTATGAGATGGGCTTGAAGTATGAGAAGGAAGCAGAGTTGATGCAGGCCCAAATGATGGACCACGCTCTAAGCAATGCCATCTCCTATTTGGGCTCTGACTCCTTAAGGCCTATGATGCACCACCCATCCCTCTCCATGGCCGAAGTTGTACCAATGGTGAACCCACTGTTTCATCCGGTGTACCCGATTGGCCCGCGGATGGACCGACCCAGCAGCCGTGAGGCTCCTCCGATGCCTCAGCCAAACCCTGAATTCCCACAACCAACCAATGGCGCAATCCCATTGATCAGACCCAAGAATCCCCAATCAGCCCAAGATGGCTCGCCATGCAACAGTGGACAGGATTCAGCCGATTCGGCGCGGAGCAGTCCACGGGATAAGCTCAGTGCCACTGGACCTAGGTTGAGAACCAGTCCAGGGTTTGGTCGAGCAGAGGAAGGCAGGTCGATGGAAGCAAGTCGGGTCGCGGCAAGGGACGGCGTCCGCGTCTTCGCACGTGAGGGACAAGAGCTAAGGGTGTTCCAATGCGAACACTGCCGTGTTCTGTTCCTGGACCACGTCATGTACACCATCCACATGGGCTGCCACGGATATAGAGACCCGCTGGAGTGCAACATCTGCGGCCACTGCAGCAAAGATCGCTACGAGTTCTCTTCGCACATCGTCCGCGGGGAACACACCTTTCGTTAGTCGATTTACTGCCGAAGCATTACGTGAGCAACCGTCGGCAGATATATGAAGGCTTGGGTCCAATAGAAATGTTTTCATTTTGGAGCTGTTTGAAGATTTATTTTTTCTGGGAAAGGGGCTGTGAGTATATGTTGTGAATGTTTTGTTTGACACCTCTTTTTTTTTTTTTTTGATTTGATTATTTTTTTGTTTCACCCCACACACACAGTTCGTTATTGTGTTTGTATTGAACTTTCAAGCAGAGCAGCTACGTGTTATGTAAAGTTGTGAAGTTCTTTCTTTCTCTTATTATTTTTTCCTCGTCTATATTACCTCGATGCATGCTGTCATTCATGGACTTCGAACTATGTTACAGGTAAACCCAGCAACTAGAGGACCACTGGAGAACTAAACCATACAAAAGAAAGAAAAACAATGGACTTTAATTCATAGCTTCATGCTGCTGCAGCTTCTCAGTGCCTTGCTGATGTTTCCAACGGCACGGTTTTTGCCTTTTATGGAGTCTTTTAAGTGTCTTTCTCGTCCCTTCTTTATGATGAAGTTTCCTATGAACCGAAGCTTTAGGTTTTTTTTGCGCTAAGTCCTGTTCCTCATGTCGGTGCTACGCTAGTTTCACAAAAAAAAAAAGAAAGTCTTTGGGACGCATTTTAATGAAGTGTTGCTGACAATCCCCTCGTGTCTCGTCGATTTTGAGGCGAAATCGAGATGGCCATGGACAAAATGCTTTGTTTTGCTGCTGTTGCACACTTACGCTCATCTCTCGCGCTCTTATGCACTTAAACAGCACTGCGACATGCCTTGAGAAACCTGTTTTTGCACTATTAGCTTGAGGCCTTGGGCGAAAATATGCTATTTCCATGCTATTGATAAAGCGAACAAAGGTCAGTGTAGTTTAGCTAATCACAGCACACTGTATCGTCATGTGTGATTCAACAGGGAACAAGTCTGCACCTATTCACATGCTTTAACAAGGGTTGCCATACTTTCGAGTGAAATCAGTGAATTTCATTCAGCCTTCAGACCGAATGCCTCATTATTAACGAATGGTTAAACATCTGTGACTTTCTTAAGTGCTACAACACACACTGTTTGTTTGAGTGTTTTCTTTATACATTTTATTTTGACCCTGGTATGGAGCTACGTTGTAGTTTTTGAGCTCTGAAATATGCACTTAAATGCATTTTTGGATACAGATGAATACTTTTGCACGTTACATGTGCTTGCTTAACAGAACAAGTTCTAACAATAACTTTTTAATGTGTTACAAGATTGGCGTCGAGATTTTAATCGCTGCACGAGAGCTTTAAAAGATAAACGCGGTTTATTAATCAGACAATGCTTCAAACCCTCCAACACTTTATGCATTTTCTCATGCTCGATTTTTTTCACACCATGGAAATGTAGATTATATATTTGTTTTTAAGGTTTATGTAGCCATGTTTCACTTCCCTCTTTATGCTTTCTGTTTAATGTATTTTTAATATTTACAGTAAGAATTCTGTAGCACAAGCTTTAATCAGTGCGAATGCTGTGTGACTGCCGCCGTCACGACGTTCTGAAGCTCTCTTGCACATTTGTTGGGCTTTCATGTCAGTGCTAAAAGCGCCTTACATCACTATCAGACTATTGTTTTTTAAAGCTTTGCTTCTGCCTTCTCTGCTTTGAGGAAAACTGTGAATACGCCCTTTAAACATTACAAGGAGAACGACTTAAAAGGCACTGATAGAAATGCAGTCATATTGTTTGAACGTCATTTTATTGTTGTCTTAAACTAGCTTTGCCTCCAAAAAAACTCAGATATCACACACAACACATGCACACACACCTCTCACATCCATTTTGAAGAATTTTATTTGTTCTAGTGAAGCATGAATATCTTTATGCATCTTTTTGTTGTTGTTTGTTAGTTTGTCGATCAGTGTCACATGCAGGCATGATATTGAATGTGCTCCATAATTCCAGGGCATTTTATCAGATTATTATCAGAGCTTATTGTATATCAAGACAATGTTTTGTTAATTTCTTTTTTTTCCAACAACAAAAAAAAAAGAAACAAGGTGAAGGAACCGTTGATGTAAGACTATGTTTACAACCGAATGAACAAGAGCACAAGAACAAGACGTGTTCTTAACACGAGTCCACACTTTTAGGACTGGAGAGTACTTGAAATTAAAGAAAGGCACTCTAGAGTCAGGTTTCACTTTTTACCTTAAAGTGTATGGGACTGCTATTTTCTCAGCTGTGTAAATATATATTTTTTTTGTGAGAGAGAGAGAGAAAGGCGTTTTTTAACTGTTCTTATTCACTGTGGAACCTTACAAGCAGCAAGACAATGGTTTGCAGTGTATTTTTATATAAGTGAATTAACGTATGAATTATATACAGTCTATTTTGGTAAACTTGTCGAAAGGGGGTTCACTTTTGCTGTGTGTCTGTTTGCTTTTTGGGGTTTTCTCAGGTACAGTGTTGTCAAAAATCTTCTTATAAGGCGTTTGTATGGAACTGTCGGAGAGATTTGATTCCAGTCAAATATCTGAATAAGTAAATAAATATATATATTTTTAAAGATATAAAGTAATATCGAGGTTTGCTGTTGTAAAACAGTTGACTTTTGTAATCTTGGTGTCTTTAAGGAATGTGTGTTGTATGTTGGTTTATAAAGCATGGACTTTTCTGCATTAAATACTGTCATCATTGAAGCCGTTTCTGTCTGTTCCTCTCTTTTCCTTCTCATTTTCACACAGAGCTGTTGTCACATGGTCGTGTGGTGTTTGTATTGTTGCTTGTGCGAATCTTTCGATCTTATACTGAGAATAGATATGCGGTTTCGTATAGAATGAGGCCCCCTTTTTTTGATGGACTTGTGGTTTTAGTCAAAGGCCATTTCTTTTCTTTCCACCGTCCTTCTCCGGTTTGCAAATATGAGAGAGTGTGTTGAAGTCAGAGAAACTAATGCACGCAAGCTTAGAGGAAAAAAAGCTGGAGTTCATGTTTGCTGTTTGTTCAAACTACTTATTTCAAATGAGCTGAAACAACACAATTCTTGAGTTTTTTGGGATAACGTCATTTGTTCAATCCACTTAAATTTGTAAAAACTAATATGCTAACTTAATTCCTTCATGTTGTCTCAACACAAATCATTTGTGTGGAGCCCAGCCTTTCAAAGTGCATCACTGGGTGATAGACCACAACGTTTTTTTGTTTGTGGCATTAAAAAAGTATTTTAATTTGGTTAATAGTGGTCAGGTAATATATTTTGAAACATTTGTGATATATTTTTATTTTATTTTAATTTATTTAAATTAGTTTGTTTATTTATTTATTTTAACTAATTAATTAATTTTTATTTATTTATTTATTTATTTATTTATTTATTTATTTATTTATTTTATTTATTAAATTTAACTTTTTTATTTTAATTTATTTTATTTTTATTTCATTCCATTTTGTTTTATTTTAATTTGTTTGTTTATTTATTTATTTATTTTAATTAATTTGTTTGTTAATTTATTTTTGTTTTATTTTTAGTAAAGGCATAATTGTTACAAAATTGGGATTGTTTATGATTAGATTTAAAATAATTTCGGCTTTTTGCACTTATAATGAGCTGATTAAAAAACATCAGCTCATTATAATGAATAGTTCCCACATACTACGATAAATAGTTCCCACACCGTCATAGTTTCCCACAAAATTATTATACAGCAATTTTTTAAAATCAAAATCATTACACTCAAAAAATGATGTTTGTTCAATTATTAAAATAAGCTGGAAAAGCACAATTCTTTTGCAACAACTTAATTGTCTTATGTTCAATCCACTTATATTATTATAAATTAATAAGTTAACCTAAAACGTTCATGTTGTTCAAACACAAATCTATTGTGTGGAACCCAGAATTTTTTATAGTGTATTATTATTATCCTCCTCCTCATCATCATCATCATTACTGTATGTCTTTGGGTCAGAAATGTAATATCAAGTTAAATCAATCATATTTGTTTGATTAAAATTGTTACAAACTGTTGTTACAAATTGTTACAAATATATTGGCCATTTAATACATATTTAATTAAAAAGTAAGTAAAAAAAACTGATCTGGATTCTAATTGGTTAGCATTTCAGTTGTGGTGAAATGCACAATAGCAGCTGGATGCTAAATGTACTTAATAATAATAATAATAATATTAATAATAATAATATAGCAATTTAAAAATATAACAAACCGCCTAAGGGGGCTTTACTGCTTTCATAAAATTCCCCTTATTATTTTTTTAATATATTTGTTTGGTCACACTTTAATTTAGCTCACAATTCACTGTATTAACAAACAATTAACACTACTAGCTTAATAAACTACTAATTAGCTGTTTATTAAAAGTTGGTACGGTTGAAGATGGGTTTAGGTTTTGGATAGGATTAGGAATAAGATCATACTTTTTACTAGTGATGAACAATTAATATCATAATAATAGGCAGGTAAGTAGTTAATAGTATGAATTGTGAGCTAAATGAAAGTGTTACCACATATGTATATATTTAAAAATAATATAAAGGGTATTTTATGAAAGCAGTAAAGCCCCTTAAAGGTGTTTGTTATGCCAACTATCGTTCTTAACACATTCTTTTGTAACTCGTTGCTTTCCATGCCTTTGCATGCCATCTATCTTCCAAAGGCTTTCTGACTGACGGGGTATAATCTCTCTGTGTGCGTCTTGCTGGAACGGGACTTTTAAATGTTTTATCTGGACACAGACACACGATCCTGTTTATTTTTGCAGTGAATGTGTTGTGAGAAGCCCTGGAGGACCTCAAACAGCATTGAACCCGCTGGGGCTCCACCAGCGCTGCACACACACATACACACAGAGAAAAAAAAGCATGCTTCTTGTCACAGTCGGTGACCTTTGCTTCGGCTCGTCTCTGTCTGTATTTCTGGGTGAAGCTCCAAATGCCAGGGGATGGTGGTGGGTTCCTCTCGTCTGTGGCTTTCAATGCAGCAATGCTGGCATCCCCTCTACTTCTCAAAGTCCGCATGCATCAAAGCCCTGGGTTGATGTTTGTGTGCCCGCAATGTCAGAGACCCTCAGAGATGCGTGCACTTGCAGAGAGATGCTAGAGATACGCTCGCGCTGAAGGGGCTGTGTTGGTTAAGACATGATTGCAACAGAATATCTCTAAACCTCCACTCAGCCCTCCCTATTGTTTGGGGTTTTGTCAGTTTGCTACTGTCTTTCTCTCTGTGTTTTTTAGCGAAACTCACTGGCCTGATCTTGTCTGAACATGACTCATATCCTTAACGGTGGAGGTGAGCTTTATCTCTTCAACTGCCTCGTTGCTTAGCTTTGATTTGATTTTAGGAGTGTTGCCTTGCCAGTGCACTGGGTAATGAAGGATAATCCACTTTCTTTGGTAGTACTGATCTGGAAGGTATCGGATCAGAGTATTAGATTGCTGTTATAATGTTTTTATATATGGCGTAAAGACAAGCTTCACTTCGGTGGCCTGTTGGGTTAGCTTGTTAGCTAAAAGCTAGCAAAATTAAGCTAGCCGTTTTGAAGCTAGTTGTTGTGACTTTTTTAAATAAATCAAAACCACGTCAAGTGAAGTGAGTATTGTCAAGTATGATTACTTGATACTGCTTCTCTGCATTTGCCTCTAAACAGAGAGGATTTTAAAAAAAATTTAAACCTTACCATTTTGTAAGGTTCCATCTATTAGTCGTATGACGGAGCTAACAGTATGGGTGAAGGTCAAATGCATGTAAGCCTTTTAGCACATGTGAAAAGAAATATTTTTACTTATGAAAACGTATTTTGATTCGTTTCCAACTCCGAATTTAATCTGACTCCAATTTATTATAATTTAAATGCTCATACATAAAGTTTGATTTAGCCACTAGATTATATCATACTAAGTCAGTGATTGTCAGGAGATATTAGAGTTAAACAAGAATTTTACATTTATTTGTCAGGCAAAGATTTTCCATTCCAATTCACATAATTACACAAGATAAGCCAATTCAGATTGTACAACATCAATTACTCCAAGATAGATTAAGAGTTGAAGATTAATACCTGACCATGTAGAAAGACATTGCAGCATATGAGCTCTGATGCAGAGCTCAGAGACTTCTACACTAATCAACAATTAGCATTGAAATGAGAAATTTACAAGAGATGCAATTCAAAATAAGCTAAAATAGACAACATACTATATAAATAGTAAACGTTTTAAGCGGATCAAAAAATAGTCCTTTAAGACACAAATGAGTGTTGTTCAGTAGTTTTAGGATAACTTTGATGGTTAAAGGTATCAAACCACTTTAAATGTTTACTCCTGTATACATCAGTTCATTTATGATACAAACAGATTTTTTCACTTGAATGAATCAGACTTTATAAATTAAAGAAGAGAAAAGAAAGGTCTAGAGCTGTCACTGGTGTAGTACCTTTTCAAAAGATGCATATTTAAACTAAAGGGTCCATATGGTATCTCAAAGGTACATTTTTGGTTACAAATGTGTACCTTTTTAAAAGGTGCTGCCCCAGCGACAGCACTGTACTTTTATTTCTGAGAGTGTATATAGCTAAAAGTGTGAACATAGCAAACCTACAATAGACATCTCACATTGTGTATTACAATAACTTCATCTCTTCATCTGTTTGTTCTCTCAGCTTTGGTTTTTGGAGCGTTGCCAGTGCACTGGCTAATACAGGCTATTCGTCTTTCTTTGTGTGTACTGATCTTGAAGGTATCAGATCCGAGTATTAAGTTGCTGTTATGATGTTTTTATATATTGTGTAAAGACAAACTTCACTTCGGTGGCCTGTTGGGTTAGCTTGTTAGCTAAAAGCTATCAGCAAAATGTAGCTAGCAGCTTTGGAGGCAACTGTTGTGGCATTTTTTATTATTATTATTTTTCTTTTTTTTTTTTTATGAGTCAAAACCACATTTAAAGTAAAATGAGTATTGTCAATAATGGTTATTCATACTTGTAATTAGTTCTTTGCATTTGCCTCTAGACAGAGAGGATTTGAAATAAATAGTGTAAAGAAATTTACACCAAGTATTCATTCATTCATTCATTTTCTTTTTGGCTTAGTCCCTTTATTAATCTGGGGCCGCCACAGTGGAATGAACCTCCAACTTATCTAACATATGTTATACGCAGCGAATGCCCTTCCAGCTGCAGCCCATCACTGGGAAACACCTATACATTCTCATTCACACTCATACACTGTGGACAATTTATCTAATCCAATTCACCTGTACCTCATGTCTTTGGACTTGTGGGGGAAACGCTGGGAGAACATGCAAACTCCACACAGAAATGCCAACTGACCCAGCTGAGACACGAACCAGCGACCTTCTTGCTGCGAGGTGATAGTGCTACCCACTGCGCCACCGCATCACCCTAGTTGTCAACATTTGAAAAATAGTATTTCAAAATTGTCCTATAAGGCAAGAATGAGTGATGTTTAATAGGTTTAGGACAACTTTAATGAACGGTTATGAACCACTTCAAATGTTTACTCCTGTATACATCAGTTCATTTACACACATAATGCTAAAAGATTGATTCTCTTGAATTAATCAAACTTTATGATATTATTTTACAGACAAGCTAGCTGTACTACACCCAGAAATAAATGTACAGAGCTGTTACTGGGGAAGTGCATTTTCAAAAGAGACAAATTTATGACTAAAAGATCCATATTGGTACCTCAAATGTACATTTGGGTAGTTTTGTGTACCTTTAAGATACTAATATGGACTATTTGGTTACAAACGTGTATCTTTTGAAAAGGTACTGCCCCAGTGAAAGTTCCAAACCTTTATTTCTGAGAGTGTATACAGCTAAAAGTGTGAACATGGCAAACATACAATATGACATCACATATTGTGTATTACAATAACATTCAACATAATCTCTTCATCTTTTTTGTTCCCTCAACTTTAGTTTTAGGAGTGTTGCCAGTGCACTGGCTAATACAGGCTAATCGTCTTTCTTCAGGTGTACTGATCTGGAAGGTATCGGATCAGAGTATTAAGTTGCTGTTATAAGGTTTTATATATTGCATTAAGACAAACTTCACTTCTGTGGCATGTTAGTTTGCTTGTTAGCTAAGAGCTACCAAACTAAATTTAGCGGTTTTAAAGCTGCTTGTTGGGGCAACATCTTTTTAAAATAGTTTCTAATCGTTGAACTTCTAGATCAGGGGTGCCCAAACTTTTTCTTACAAAGGGCCAAAAACCAAACTTGATTAAGGGGTGCGGGTCGAAGGTAACTATAGTAGCCATGGTTAATTTCCTAATTTATTTAATATTGTTTAAAAATGGCCAGAAAACATTGCTTTATATAAATCTTTGTACATTTTTATAATGAACTTATTACAGTATAAGCTAAAACAGTCTCATTATCGAAAGAGTGGAGTTACACTCTTTTGCGTTGATTAGCTCGTTGATGTCTTCTGCATAGTCTATCTGTCCAGTGACATTATTTACATTTTTAAAAATCTGCTTTATTTACAACATATAATTAAACATTTAATTTTGGTTGGCTTTATTGTAATTCAGCAATAAAAACAAAGAAAGGTTACGTCAAATTAGAAATGATGATCTCTTTTAAAGGCATTCGCCTCAGCCCTCTCCATAATTCTCACTCTTTTCCCAGATGGGAAGGTGGGTCAAATCAAAGGTTGCAATGGGCCAACTTTGGCCCGCAGGCCCTAGTTTGGGCTTCTCTGTTCTCGATGAATCAGACACATTTGTCCCTCTAAACAAAGAGGCACTTAAATGAATCAACATTTAGCAATGAAATGAGATATTTACACTAAATGCAACCTAAAATAAGGCACACCACTTTATATAACTCACAATATAAAAAACTGTATAGCCTACTTCAATTCATTTATGCAAGTCTTTCCAATAAATTGAATCATTTGAATGAATCATATTTCATATAATGCCATGGCTAGAAAAGAGAAAAGCCAGCTATGATATATGGAGAGGAGTCTGCCTGCAGACTTGGTGCAGTGCAATCTGAGCTTCATCCAATACTTTTTAATGGGCTCACCTAACCCCACACCTAACCCTACCCCTCACAGTGACGTCACTAGCTCCATTGAGTGCATTGTGTCTGACATTGCATTGTGAGAGATGCAGTCTCAGCTTGCATCATAAAGGCTGCATACAGATACAATTAGCTAAAGATGTGCACACAGCAAACTTTTTACCCCCTCAGGATTGATTTTAGGAGTGTGATACTGACCAAAACATTTTAATTTGCTGTTCTAAAACTGTTCAGAAAGACAAAGTTCACTTTTGTGGACTGTTTGTGACAGCGTTAGAGAAGCTACTTTTTCACAAGCACCTCAGCTTGTTAGCTAAAATCTTCTAAGAAAAAGTAGCAAGGTATTTGAAGGTATAATCTTTTTAAATTAGTATACTTACAGATTCTATCATTTAGAAATTAATTCAAACCACAAAGAAAAAACGATTCATTAGCATTCAGATATATTTACTACACACTTAAAATAAGCTTAAAATTTGGTAACACTTTATTGTGATGGTCCATTTGAGTATTAGTAGACCGTCTGCTTAATATCTGTATATAAGTACATGTCAACTTACTCTGCCCCTTAGCCTAACCTCAACCCTTACCCCAAACTAACAGTCTACTTATAATCTAATGAGAATTAGTTGCAATGTAACTTAAATTCAACAAACGGACCATCAAAATAAAGTGTGACCTAAATTTTTTTATTAAGTAAGTAATTCAAGTTCATTCATTTTCTTGTCGGCTTAGTCCCTTTATTAATCTGGTGTCGCCACAGCAGAATGAACCGCCAACTTATCCAGCATATGTTTTACGCAGCGGATGCCCTTCCGGCTGCAACCCATCTCTGAGAAACATCCATACACACTCATTCACACTCATACACTACGGACAATTTAGCCTACCCAATTCACCTGTACCGCATGTCTTTGGACTTGTGGGGGAAACCGGAGCACCCGGAGGGAACCCAAGCAACCACGGGGAGAACATGCAAACTCCACACAGAAATGCCAACTGACCCAGCCGGGGCTCGAACCAGCGACCTTCTTGCTGTGAGGCAAACGTGCTACTCACTACGCCACCGTGGCTCCTGTAATTCAAGTTATAAAAGACCTTCCAAGTGACGCTAAAAGTACAAAAACAGCAAACCTACCATATTACATCACATACATCGTTGTGTTTAAAACTCTAAAGGGCGCCACGTTCACATACAAATTAGCTGCAAAAGGCTGGCAGTTCTTAAATGTAAAATGATCCAAAAGTATTCTATAAAGTGTCACACATAATATTAATCCTTAAATTTTACAGTGAACTTCTGGTACCCACAGCTGAAGCAATTTTACTGTAAATCACACAGTTTTTTTTTGCCATCCGAACACATCAGTTGATTTTTTTTGAAAGACTAGGCCCACTTGGAATCTGCATACTCAGAGATTTCTGCACATTTTTAGCCCAACGTTGAGTTTATGAAATTATATGTGTAAATTATATGTGTAAATGTGTGTAAATTTATATTCATTCAGTTTTTAAATTAATTTTACTAATAATATTGTTATTGTGATATTAAAATGTTCATGTGATTTATGTACAATATAGTTTGTAAAGTAAAATGTTCTGTCTTTTAGTAGATATATAATATGAGAGACTTGCTTTGTTTACCAAATAAAGTGGATCTGGATTTGCATTGTAAACAATAATCAAAAGTTAAAAATGTATTATTTTTAATTTGAAATATTAAACTTTTAGTTATGATAATCCTAAAAATATTCCCCATAAATCCCATAATTTTTTTACAAAACTCTCAGCAAAAATAGCTAAAAATGTGTGTGCAGATTCTGTCTGACACTATGAATGACGTAGAGTGAATAACAGTCAAGTTCCAGGACGAAGAACTCTATTTTCTCCATAGGTACTTTTTAACAATAACTCAAAAACATTACACAGTTTCTCTTTGCATTCATTCAATTTAAATGTAAAATGGCTCTTTTAAATAGCTGAATTTGGACAGAAAGCTACATCAACCATAGAAAATGTTACCAACTAGGTATTTAGTACAATGAATACAGTACAATGAGTAATAAAACAGAGATTATAATATTTTTATTGTGAGGATCCCTCACTAATATGATTATATTTGAGAGTCCATGACATCTAAATGATAAAAACCCTCTACATTGATGAATATAAGTTGATTTAGTGATGTTAAGTAGTAACATTTCAATTTTTACATTATTCAGTGACGTTCTGTTTTGTAGAATAAAATATCAGGCATACTGTTGAGTTTTTAGTTGCTTTGCTAATTCTTGTCAGTTCCTCACCATCTGTGCTGAAGGCTGGTGCTACATTAACAAGAGGGGATGTTCATCTCTCACTTTTTTTATCTGTGTAAAATCTTAGGGAAGCTGCATGGCCGATTCTACCGCAGTGTGAAGGAGAGCTAAAACCAGCATGCGGCTCGTGCCATTAAATGCTTTTGGCCTTTAGCCCTGATGTTGTGGCAAATGTACAATGAGCCCTCAGCTAGGTGTGAACTTAGTCTGCGGCATTTTGTTGCTTCCTTATATCAGTATTCTCACACAACTTTAGTATCGCAGTGGAAAGAACCGTATAACTTACTAACTAACCATCCATATGTAGACGTGATGCTGAGTTGAAGGGGTTGCAACTTATAGACTAATGAATAGATGTTAGGAAAAAAGAATAAATAGAGTTAACTATGTTTATTCAGCAAATAGGGGAGGAAAAAGAAAGAAATTGTCTTTATTGAAATCAATGGTTCCTTAAATGGTTTGTTTGGTGTTTACCTGTTTTCTATTGACCTTATTCTCCGCGTGCGAGCAGCACAACCATTTGAACCTTTTGGCTCGAGACTTTTGGTCCCATTCACTTCCATTCATTTTTAGACGTTAAAAACAGCTTGTTATGCTGCTTGATCTTGCAAACTGACATTTTCTTATTATATTATTCTGCTTTGTCTGTATAGTCAAGCAAACACTTGTTTGTAGAGCTAGTTTTTTTTGCTGTTTATTATTCCTATCTCATAGGCAGCTGAATCAGAAGTTCTAAGACAATCTTAGAGTGCACTTCCGCATTGAAGGATAAGGTCAATAAAACTAAACCTGAAATCGAGGCTGCATGTCATTACCATTAAGGCACGGGACATTTTTGATCTATAATATTTGATCATTTGAAACATTTGAGATAATGTAAGGACATAAATCAGCTAAATATAAAACACTGTTCTGGTGGTTTAAGGACATTTTAATGAAAAAAAGGCACATATTGTGCCTTTAAAAACATTAATGGAAGTATTTCTTTCCTTGAAAGGTTCTTTAGATTATAAAAGAGTTTCTTTCAGAACTTTTGACATCAAGGTTCTTTGGAAAGCCAAAAAGGTAGCGGTAGGTTTCCAAACTTTTTAGCCTGCGACCCCCAAAATAACAATGCCAGTGACTCATGACCCCCAGTATTTTTGGAAGTGGTTATAATCATACCTACGTTGCACGCAACAGCTCACACACACACACACACACACACACACACACACACACACACACACACACACACACACACACACACACACCAGTAGGTCTATATAAACACAAGCATATGTAACAGTCTTATATTAACCTCACCTGGGCACAATATTTAAGTCACATCACAAGTCTTTTCTTGGTTTAAT
The DNA here is from genome assembly GCA_903798035.1 of Danio albolineatus. Lineage (NCBI taxonomy): Eukaryota > Metazoa > Chordata > Actinopteri > Cypriniformes > Danionidae > Danio > Danio albolineatus. The sequence goes on along the minus strand of CAIGQQ010003610.1, from coordinate 3,061,539 downwards.
TTTGGAGACTGCCACTCGAAGATCATCCTCCATGTTCAGTTGTGGCCTGTATTTATTTTACACATATTTGATTGCCATAAAGGTGTCAAAAAGTTTAGGCTGGTGCCATAAAATCAAACTGCTTCAACTGACACTGTCATTAATCTAACATAAAAACCCCAGGGGTTTCAATCTAATGGGAAAAAATGATGGCTTTTTATTTGTATGTTGTGTTTTTAATGTGACTATTTTTATTATCCTAGCTTATGGATTAATTTTGAAAGTTTATTCAAATTTATTAGAATTTTGAAAATCATCAAGTGACCCCCCCCCTCATTAGCCACGTTTCCATCCACATATTTTATGCGCATTGTGTATATGTGCATGAAAAACTCAGTTAATGGAAACACCAAGATGCGCATCAATGTTGAAAATGCACATATAAAATTTATATAACTGAGTTAGATAAACTTTTTATTTAATAAGAAATTATGTGCATACAGTACAATGGAAACAATTTTACCAAACAAATTCCAGTATGCACATTAAAATGGTCACGTGATGTTGTTACATAAGCTCATGTGATGATAAAAATGTGTTTGAATGGACAAACCAGCAGGCTCAGAACAGCCCGTCTGGCACCAACAACCATGCCACTTTCAAAGTCACTTAAATCATCTTTCTTCCCCATTCTGATGCTCGGTTTGAATTGCAGCAGAGCGTCTTGACCATTGCTGCGTCCAAATTAACATACTTATACTACGCCCTAAAAGCATGTACTTTTTTTGTGAAGGAAAAATATATACTTTGAGTGTGTAACAGAAGAGTATGCAAGCTTTGGGACATACTACTTCCTCGTTAACAGATCGTTGTGTTGCTTAGTTAAGAGCCCTGTCAATCATCCACATTTCTGTCGTATTTAATTTATTGGAAAAGCAGCAGCAGGATAATCTCCCATTCACAAGTCTTTCATGCAAAGAAATCTCCTCAGGTCTTTGGATAATTCTGCATTTAGATGTTAATGTCCAAACACGTCTTTATATAAGTTCAGTATTGTTGTTGCAGATGAAGTATTAAACAGACAACACCATTTAAATATTCTCCAGTGAGCTAGATATCAACTAACAGTCAAACATCTTTACCGAAGCCTCTCTACTTGACGGTTGGTCTCGCCCATCATGTTTGTAGTTTGTTTACACTTTTCATCCAGTTTTGTAGTTCTAATTAAATTCACATCGAACGCGCAATGCACTGTGGGAAATATCAGCGGTTAGAGTATGGACGCTTCTACACTTCCGATTTTGACCGGAAATAGTAAACCATCCTGGAATTTTTGGCATACTCTTTTCAACATACTACGATTTGAGACATACTAATGCTATTTTCACATATTATTTAGGACGGATAGTATGCGGATTAGGGCGCCACGGTGGCGTAGTGAGTAGCACGTTCGCCTCACAGCAAGAAGGTCGCTGGTTCGATCCCCGGCTGGGCCAGTTGGCATTTCTGTGTGGAGTTTGCATGTTCTCCCCGTGGTTGCGTGGGTTTCCTCCGGGTGCTCCGGTTTCCCCCACAGTCCAAAGACATGCAGTACAGGTGAATTGGGTAAGCTAAATTGTCCATAGTGTATGTGTGTGAATGTGAATGTATGAATGTGTTTCCCAGAGATGGGTTGTGGCTGGAAGGGCATCCGCTGCGTAAAACAAATGCTGGATAAGTTGGCGGTTCAATCCGCTGTGGCGACCCCGGATTAATAAAGGGACTAAGCCGAAAAGAAAATGAATGAATGAGTATGCGGATTGGGACACAGCACATGTCTACATGCCTAAATGCATTGAGTTGCTGCCATGTGATTGGCTGATATGAAATTTGAGTTAACGAGCAGTTGGACAGGTGTACCTAATAAAGTGGCCGGTGAGTGTATATACCAGAGTAACAAGCAACCAGACAATTATCCATTCATTTTCCTTGGGCTTAGTCCCTTTATTCCCAGACGATTATTCATTCATTTTCCTTGGGCTTAGCCCCTTTATTCCCAGACGATTATTCATTCATTTTCCTTGGACTTAGTCCCTTTTTTCCCAGATGATTATTCATTCATTTTTCTTGGGCTTAGTCCCTTTATTCCCAGGCGATTATTTTGAATATGATGTGTTTTAAACAAAGATTGCTTCTCGTTTTTCAGTTTATGAATGGCGTCACACATCTCCTGAAACTTCCAGCTGAGTTCATCAGAACAGGATTTATATTTGTGGTGTATTCAATCTCTAGTCATGCTCTTCTCTCAGGTGCGTCAGATCTATGAGGGCTCCAGTCAAGCGTGCTCGCTTTTGGACGATTAGTGTCGTGCTGGTTGGTAAAAACGGATCACCACCGTGACCCAGAAATATCTTCAGGATTGTTGTGCAATCATCACAGGTGACTCCTATTCCAGTTTTTCCAGCCCGGCGGTGTGGGGGTTGTCTTAGCTGGCCTTTGTGCCATCCAATGCACTGGAAAACACACCCTATTAAAAATGCATGCCTTTATGAAAGCGACACTCCACACACCTCCACAGTCAGAGGCCAGGATTTAACACGTGCTACATGACTGAATGGCCGAAAAATGCACGGAGCTCAAATCGTAAGCGTCATGAGTGTCAAATTGTGTTTTTTTGCTAGAAAGAGAGTTATGAAAATGACAAGAGGGAAAAAAAAACAGTGATTGTGGTGTGGTGTTTAGTGCTGGGAGTGTCAGGAGAATCCAGCTCCACTGGTGAGGGCGGTTTGCTGCCACTGTCATGAAGTCCCAACAGCCAGTATCCGCTCTTACAAAGCCTGAGGAAAGCAAGGCCAGTATCTGAAGTGCCTGAAGCTACTGTTGAAATCCTAGCCCGACTCAAGGGAGGTGAATATCTGTGAGAGAGGAAAAATACATGCTGTCAACATCAAGCCTAAAGCCATTTCTGTAAAAGCCAAAAGAAGCTTGGGTGTGATCCACAGAGTTTTGATTTAAAAAATACAGAATTTAAAAATAATAATAATTCAAATATCTGTATTATGTAAATATCTGTAATTTATGTAAATGATGATACTGTAGCAAAATAAAAGAAACTTATATTATACCCAAATATTCTGTAGAAGACTCAATGTAGGAGACTAAAAACATCAGGAGCTCAAGAAGCCGTTTCAGCGAGTTTTACCCACATGATAAAATACTATAGTACTAAAGTATATGTGTGTGTATAATATACATTCACCAGCCACTTTATTAGGTACATCTGTCCAACTGTTCGTTACGCCACAATGACATGGCAGCAACTCAATGCATTTAGGCATGTAGACATGGTCGAGACGATCTACTGCAGTTCAAACCGAGCATCAGAATGGGGAAGAAAGGTGATTAAATTGACTTTGAACGTGCCATGGTGACGGGCTGGTCTGAGCATTTCATAAACTGCTGATCTACTGGCATTTTCACACACAACCATCTCTAGGGTTAACAGAGAATAGTTAGAAAAAGAGAAAATGTCCAGTGAGTGGCAGTTCTGTGGGCGCAAATGCCATGTTGATGCCGGAGGTCAGAGGAGAATGGCCAGTCTGGTTTGAGCTGATAGAAAGGCAGCAGTAACTCAAATAGACACTCGTTACATCTGAGGTATAGAGAAGAGCATCTCTGAACACACAACATGTCGAACCTTGAGCTGGATGGGCTACAGCAGCAGAAGACCACACCCGCTGCCACTCCTGTCAGCTAAGAAGAGGAAATTAAGGCTACGATTCGCACAGGCTCACCAAAATTGGACAATAGAAGACTGGAAAAACGTTGCCTGGTCTGATGAGTCTCCATTTCTGCTGCGACATTTGATGGTAGGGTCAGAATTTGGAGGCTACAACATGAAAGCATGGATCCATCCTGCCTTATATCAGTGGTTCAGGGTGGTGGTGTAATGGTGTGGGAGATATTTTCTTGGCACACTTTGGGACCATTAGTACCAATAGTACCAAAATCTCAGAGAGATTTTCTAGTACGAAGTATTAGAAGTATTAGCAAATAAACTGATAATGTGAGAAATGTTGAATGTGTCTGAATCATGTTTTGCTGTAAAAAATATTGCGTTTGACATTATTGATTTGTGTTGAGACCGCATGAAGGAATTAAGTTAACTTATTGGTGTTTACAAATTTAAGTGGATTGATCATAAAGCAATTAAGTTTGACAAGAATTGTGTTGTTTCAGTTTATTTTAAAGTAATTCACACTCAGATATTGCTTGACGCTATTTGAAGGTTTGGCATGCTGCCCCTTGAGAGAACTCTGAGGTTGGAGATAATTGAACCCAAGACTACCCTGGTTAATTAGCATGTAAGGGGGTCTGAGATCAGGTAGGTCTCGAGAGCTTCCCCTGGTAAAGGAGGAAAAGGCGGAGATGGGGTGGGAGGGGGATTCTTCCAAAAGAAAGTAAAGGCAAGAAGAGTGAAATCGGTCTATTTATTGTAGGCTTGGATCAATCTGAGTGGATTATAGCTGATGACAGATGAGAGACCAGCCGTGATGAATCATATCACATGCTCCTCTTTCATTCGGCTTTTCTTTTCGGCTTAGTACCTTCACCAATCTGGGGTCGCCACAGCGGAATGAACCGCCAACTTATCCAGCATATGTTTTACGCAGTGGATGCCATCTCTGGGAAACATCCATATACACTCATTCACACTCATACACTACGGACACTTTAGCCTACCCAATTCATCCACTACAGACAATTTAGCTATACCCAATTCACCTATATCACGTCTTCGGACTTGTGGGGGAAATCAGAGCACCTGGAGGAAACCCATGCAACCACGGGGAGAACATGCAAACTCCACACAAAAATGCCAACTGACCCAGCCGAGGTTTGAACCAGCGACCTTCTTGCTGTGTGGCGAACCCTGCCACCCTGTCACCCGACATGCTCCTATTAAAATTATTTTATAAAACATCAATTGAACACCCAGCATTTTTTTAAAAATATAGTTTAACAAACAGCAAGCATCATTTTTTGAGTGTAGTTCACACAAAAATGATGATTTCAGCAAGTTTATGTCCAGTATTAGATTTATTTTTAGATCCTCAGAATTAATTAACTTGTTTTTCATACAATGGAAAGAAAAAAATATGCTGCGACACTTACAAGCACGCTTTTAGGGTGTGATCAAATTAGACATTCGCATTTATACTTCCCTACTACATGCACAAACACAGTACGTGCTGAGTATTTATCTGAATTGTCAGTTTCTCAAAAATAAGTAGGCAAAAAAATATGTGTTCATGTGAAGATTGCCAAAGAAGGAACACAACTGGCACTGGTACTGTAGGTCTCATGATAAGGAATGACTGCATGACAAATTAAGTACGTTTTGATTACATTCATACTGCACACATTCGTACACACAGTATAGAATATATTTTGTAGTGGTCACAAAAAGAGATTGTACAATTTTGCACACGGAAGGCTATTAGACATTTTAATTATTGGCAGAACTGTTGCCAGAAAGTTACCCTACCCTCCACTTTACAGTAACTTAACTGTAAATGTGTTTTACAGTAGTATACAGCAAATTGATTTTACTGTAAAATACAAAAGAATTTTGTTGGGGGGAGGAGGATACCCTAAAATGCCTTTTATGTTATTTTAATTTTACAGTATGACAATACTACATATTTTTACTGTAGTCTTTTAACATTTTACACTGGCAGTACAAAACACTTATTTGTTGTATTTAATATATAATTCAAGAAATTCCAAACATTAATCAATAAGCTCCCAAACGTTGTCATTAAGTGTATGGATTTTAAATGGTTTACAAACGCATATTCATTCATCATTTAGTATATTTTAAATATATTTTGTGACGCGAAATCACTTTTTTGAGAATTAAGACCACAAAATAGCACAATTTAAAACAAATGTTAGTAAAACCTTAAAACATTTTACACTGTATGGAGTAGATTGTTGCAGTACTCTCTTGTGGTTTAAACTGTTAACTTATGTTAAAATATGTAATGACATGACTTTTCATGCTTTTCATATCTTTGCCAAATGACAGCATGTATGCTAAGCAAAGCAGGAACAAATCTATCTGTATTTATTATGCGCTACAGCACCTCACTTAACAGGAAGGCGCAGTACAGTACCAATTTCACGCAGCAGACAAGAGCGGAGAAAAGCAAGCAACTCAAAAACCATTTGAATTACAACAATGACTTTGATTGTGATCTATGCATTTGGTGCATTTGTAGTTTGAAAACCTTTTTTAGTGTCACTTCTCATAACATGTCCCACAATGATCAGTATAGAAAGAGAGTAGGTGGTCTTTTGTGTTTCCTCCAATACATTCAGCCACGAGTCTTTACACTATCAATCTGAGCAAATGTGGTTTTTGACTTCCTCTGGAAATGGTCAACAGTACAAAATCTTTTACAACCAGTTTGCACCTGCTTTTATTGTTGTTCACTTGGATCGTGAAAAATCCCTAAAGCCAGGTGTAAACATGGCTTTTTAAATTTTCTATTAAAACTTTTGAGTTCCATCTGGGAATTTTGCTTCTCTCTCCAACAAAAAAGAGTGATAGAAATATTCTATTTCCCAGGGTCACACTATTTTGATGGTCCGTTTGTTGAATTTAGGTTACATTGCAACTAATTCTCATTAGATTATAAGTAGACTGTTAGGTTGGGGTTAGTGTAAGTTGACATGTACTTGCAAAGTTTCTTATAGTCAGTTAAATGTCTGTTGAATGTCTGTATCAACAGAAATTAAGTAGACAGTCCACTGATATTCAAATGGACCATCGAAATAAAGTGTTACCTTTCCCAGTACTGGGTTGCAGCTGGAAGGGCATCTGCCAGAATAGATGGCGGTTTATTCCGCTGTGGCGACTCCTGAGAAATCAGGGACTAAGCCGAAGAAAAATGAATGAATGAATATTGTAGGAAAGGCTATATTTCAGAGCTATTATGAATCAATGTAAACGTTTTCAGTGAAACAGATTGCCCCTTTTTGTCTTCTGCAAAAAAAGTTATTCATATTTAAAATCGCAGAAGAACATAATTGCATACAGAAATCTTATTTTGGGTAGAGGCCAAATCTCCCTGATCAGACTCGGTCCGTCATTAAAATACAGTACATCGGATATATTTTACATGTCATAACTAGGGCCAAACGGAATCTGCGGACATTTTTTGCTATTTCTGTGGAGTATTTTGTTAAAAATCTGCAGATTTATGTGACATTATTTTAGGAGTATCATAACAAAACAATTTATATATAAAATAAAATGTATATACCTTTTAACTTTTATTTAATGTTTACAATGCAAATCCAATTAGATCCATTTATTTAGTAAACAAAGCAAGTCTCTCATATAAAATCTCTACTAAAAGACAGAAAATAGTACTTTACAAACTGTGTTTTGAATAAATCATATGAATATTTTCCTATTAGTCAATATTATTACTGAAATTCATTTAAAACTAAATAAATATAAATTTACACACATTTACACCAGTAAATAAACAGAATCAACGATGGGCTAAAAATCTGCGGAATTCTGCACGCGGAGATTCCGTGTGGCCCTAGTCATAATCAATCAATGAGGGCCAACCACAGCCAACTAAAGCTTCTAATCATTCATACATTCATTCATTTTCCTTTCAGCTTAGTCCCTGATTTATCAGGTCCCCACAGTGGAATGAACCACCAAGCAACTAATCATACGAACAAGTTTTTTGTGTGTGTTTTTAAGGTTCTTTATTGATATCAATAGTTCCATGAAGAACCTTTAATATCTTTAGAAACTTTTCCGTCTACAAAAAGATACTTTAACACTTATGTGGTTTTACAATTCATTCATTCATTTTCCTCAGGGGCCACCACAGCAGAATGAACCGCCTTTTTATCCAGCATTTGTTATACACACCAGATGCCTTTCCAGCTGCAATCAAGTACTGGGAAACACCCATACACACTCATTCACACATGTACACTACGGCCAATTTAATTGTTTAATTCATGTATACTGCATGTCTTTGAACTGTGGAGGAAACAGGAGCACCTGGAGGAAACCCATGCCACACGGGGAGAACATGCAAACACAGAAATGCCAGTTGAACCAGCCAGCCCTCTAAACAGTGACCTTCTTGCTGTGAGGTGACAGTACGAACCACTGAGCCAGCGTGCCACCAGACTTCTGTACAGTATATTCAATGTGATCTCATGGAAATTTGTACCTTTTTGATTTAGTGGCTAGTTTTTTGTAAGATCTCATTCATACAAGTTACTGTATTATGATTGCCACATCATCCCCCCAATGACAGTTGGGTTAAGGGGTGAGGTTTGCTGCCATGCCTCCTTTTCAAAATATTGCATTTTCATATGACTGAACTTGTATGAATTCATACAGTACGAGTTAGCCACTAAACTGACAAGAGAATGTAAAATATTTGTTTCCCTGCTGGTATATTCCATTCATCCTAAAAGTCAAAAATTACCCCCTTCACTAAGACTTCAATAAGATTCATAAAAGTTAAAGCAGCAGATTCTTATTGTGTGTGGGTATGAGGTGGAGTGGGCTTACAGTTTTGGTGGTGTAAGAATGGTTTTATATATGGCAGGTCAAAATTGACCCCTAAGACAGTCTTTGTACCCTATATGTGTACACCCTTCATGAAAAAATAAAATGAAATAAATAATAATAACAATAATAATAATAAAAAAAATAAATAAATAAATAAATAAATAAATATATATATATATATATAAAACATAAAATCATTCATTCATTCATTTTCTACCAATACTAGCATATGTTTTATTCAGCAGATACCCTTTCAGCTGGAACCATGCTAATATATATATTATATTAATAATATAAAACGGGTTGACTGTTTTGGGGGTTGAACGGGTTGATCCTGCAGACTGTTGACGGAAAAGTTATTTAGGATACCAAACATATTTCTATAATGTCGCTGCAAAAGATTGCTACCGCTATTTTTAAGAATGAATGTCCTGCTGAGTTTATCTCCCACAGATTAGCTTGGGGAGTGAGTGTGAAGGTCACAATTACTTTCAGGTGTGTTTAATTAGCATTGAAACGCCAGGAACTGGTTCGGACACCCCTGCTTTGGGCTCGAAATGGACCGTTTTTAATCAATTATATATCTATGTAAGATAAGATCTCAAAAGTATATTGCTATTATAGGTTTTTTTTTTTTACTTTTTTTTAAGTTTAGTTGTTTAGTAATCCACTTGGGAAAATGGAAACCTACCAGCTCATCCATCTGTGTTCTAAAAAGCATCGCATGCAACATCATACCGGTACGTAAATGCTTTTCCACCTGCAGTCTGGCTGCATTTAAACTGCAGATTTTGATGGTTAGTTCTGATTTTGTGACTGCATCCGATTTTATTTTTTGATTACTCGCTTACATCTTTTAAAAGTGACTCGTGAGGCGCAATGAGCAGGAAAATTGCTGTGGGCGCTGACTGACAGCTAATAATAAAAGCACGCTCCTTTCGACATTATTTAATCTGTTCCCGGTGTTTCATTTTTTATTTTTCATTTTGACAAGTTGTTTTGCTAAAGGTTATAACAAAGTATCAGTTGTCCATATTCTTTATTATTGACTGTTTTCAAGGGCGTTAGGTTCCTTTTGTTACATGTTGTAATGTAATTCAAATGTAATCAGATAAATAGACTTAGGCATACATTTAGTTGCTAAAGCGTAAATAGAGATAGGAAGCCATTTAAACGCAGGCGCCATCATTAGCAGCAGGCTGCAGAAATTCCATTGAAAATACTGGGGTAAAATGAATTCCCAAGTTTTAAAGACATTGCGCAGAAAAATAGAATTTAATGCAATGCTTCTTGTTTGTTCTAATACCCACTTTATACCATACCTCTGGATTTATGTATTTTTAAGAAATCAGATCTTAAATGCAGCGTATTATTATTATTATTATTATTATTATTATTATTATTATTATTATTTTATATTTATTATATTATATATTTTACTTTTTTTTTTTATGAGACAACAACTCTGGGGAATTGTCGTCCCATACAAAAAATAAATGAAAAAAAATAATAATTAAAAGTCCATGTGCATATACCTCATTCCCATCAGATAAACTTTAATATATGAACAAGGCCTGAATCTGATTTGAGTAAATCAGAATCCTTTTTTTTCCCTATTTGCACACACATGAGCTATATCCAATCTATGCCACACAGGAGAAAAACTAACTTTTTTTTTCTCAATCATATATGATTCCTTTTACAGCATCGATGTTGTAATGTAATTAAAAATGGATTTCAGCGTTTAGTTGTTCAAGCGTAAAATGAGATAAATCTTTTACACGCATGCGTCGTCAGGATCAACAGTCTAACTCAGCTACTCCATTAAAATACAGGTGTAAAATATATTTTCATATTTTAAAGACATGGTGTGGAAAAAAGTAATTTAAAGCAGTGCTTCTTGTACACTCAGACCCCCAATTTATATCATATATAAATCAGGCAGTGACAATCTTGTGCCAATTTTGTAACTGTATACAGTTCACCGGAAGCGTTGGACCCAGGTTACTGAAAAATTAAAAGTCCTTCTACATATACAGTTGAAGTCAGAATTATTAGCCTCCCTTTGAGTTTTCACAGTATGTCTGATAATATTTTTTTCTTCTGGATAAAGAATTATTTGTTTTATTTAGGCTAGAATAAAAGCAGTTTTTTTGTTTTTAAAAAAAAAAACATCTTGAGGTCTACATTATTAGCCCCTTTAAGCTATATTTTTCCTGATAGTCTACAGAACAAACCATCATTATACAATAACTTGCTTAATTACCCTATAACGTGCCTAGTTAACCTAATTACCCTAGTTAAGCCTTTAAAACTCACTTTAAGCTGTATAGAAGTGTCTTGAAAAATATCTAGTATTATATTATTTACTGTCATCATAGCAAAGATAAAATAAATCAGTTATTGGAAATGAGTTATTCAAACTATTATGTTTAGAAATTTGTCCAAAAAAAATAAATAAATCTTGTCTCCATTAAACAGGAATTGGGGGAAATATAAACAGGGGGGCTAATAATTCTGAGTTCAACTGTATATAGGGTCACTTGAACCATTCAGTATAAATGCAGCCTTTAAAGCCTTTTTGGGATCCTGAAGTTCTTTAACCCTTGTGTGGTCTTGGAATTCAGTATTCTCTTCATCATAAACTTAAAAAGAAAAATGACCCCCTTTCACTGAACCAGGGGTCACCAATCTTGCTCCTGGAGGGCCGGTGTCCCTGCAGGTTTTAGCTCCAACTTGCTTCAACACACCTGCCTGGATGTTTCAAGTATACCTAAAAGACCTTGATTAGCTTGTTCAGGTGTGTTTGATAAGGGTTTGAGCAAAAATCTGCAGGACACCGGCCCTCCAGAAACACGTTTGGTGACCCCTGCTCTAAACCATTGATGTAAAGCAACAATTGTTTTTAATTTCTGTTCTTAAATCTATTTAGAATAAAGAAATATCCTCGTTATCCATGACGAACTCTGTCAGTGTTTGTTTTCTCTCAACACTGTGCAATATTTGATCAATGTTTAATCATTGGGCACCACTCGTTTCTGATTAAAGGGTATATTTTCGAACACTAAATGTACCTGCATAAGTGTAAAATGTTTAGCAAACCATATTCATAAAAGTTAAAACAGCAGTGTGTGTGGGTGTAGGAGTTGCACCACAGAGTTGCCTAAGACGATCATTGTATCCTAAAAGTGTACAGCCTTTATGAAAATAGTAAACATTTACATTTAATGAATAAAATTGGAGTCATTTTAGAAAGTCAAAAGATTTACATTTATAAAGGTGTAAAGTTTTTAGCAGGACAGTGTTATTAAAAGTCCTCCATCTATGTTGCAACAAGCATTGCATGCAACATCATAACAGTAAGTAAATGCTTTTCAGTTTTCAATCCAAAGTTGTTTTTGGGGAAGATCCTGCAGAGCCCCCTATTGATAAATCCTCATTATACTTACTTCCTGACCATTTCTGGCCTATAATATCACACCTTCTTGCTACGGGGATGCTACACCTCCATCTTGGTTTGTCTGAAGGGGCTGAGGAGTGTGATTTCCTGTGCTCAGCGTGAAAGAAAGAAAAAAAAAGAGAAGATGAAAAAAGAGAGGGAGAGTGATAGAGAGAAAAAATGACTGCTGCAAAGACCTCTGGGTATTTAGAGGCTGGTTTGTGGTTTCTGTAAGCGAGAGGAGGAAGGAGGAGCGGGAGGGGGGCTTCCACTTGTCTTCCTACCGCTCACCAAATTCATACAGCCACTGCCAATGGGGAAACTCCCAAAGCGGGACCCATTTAGGGCAAAACAGAAATGCACAAAATCAACAAAATAAAACTACCATAAAACTTTTACCCTGGCTGGAGGAGGGATTGAACTTCAACGGCATCAGGTTGAGGGTTGTGTGTGTGTGTGTGTGTGTGTGATTGCACCTGTGTGGAGAAAGGAGATGTGCGGAAAGAAAAGACATCTGTGGAGAGGTGGAGGAAAGTAAGAGAAGGCTGGAGGGAGCTGTTCTGTGCGGGGAGAGAAAGAGAAGCAGATAACTGGAGGAAAACTGTGAAACAGTGGTTTGATAAAAATGGGTGCACAGCTGTCAATAGCTGAAGTGAAAACAGGAAACAAATGAAGATGACATCTCCCAGCACATCTGACGAACCCATGATGACATTCAGAAGGTATTTTAGGATTCATTTAGGAGCGTTTTGTTTGCTTGTTTATTTTGGACTGAGCGCCGCCTGGCACGCGGGTATCACACGGTGCCATCCTGGCGGGTACGAGGCAGACATTAGGCCTCAGAATCTGAGTGTTAGTGGCTTGCTCTCAGTCTTCACACTCTCACATCCTGAGCAGGCGTTTGAGGGTTGAAGACTGAAAAGGTCAGTGGAACGTAACCACAGAGGAGATGAAGGAACTGGTTAGCTGTAAAACGAAGGGCCTGATGCTGGTCTCACGTCTCTTTATGGAGTGTGGTGTCACTTACTAAGCAAACTCTTATAGTAGAGATGTCCCTGATGCTGTGGTAGCATTTTTAGATGCTTGTCAACACACACGCACACACAAAAGAAATGTTAAATTGTATTGAAGGTTCTATTATGTTAGCTTAATTCACGAATTTTTGCTTGCAGAAAACTACAGATACATTTCTAGAAAAATAAAATAAACCATTTTAATATTTTTAAAAAATCTACATATTAAATTGTATATTTGCTAAAACCAATTCAGGTAATCCATCAAATGTTTTTTGTTTATCATACATACATATACACACACAGTTGAACTCTTCTTAATTTAAATAGTTTAAAAATATTTCCCAAGTTTTGCTTGATGGAAGTTTTTTTTTTAATGCAATTATAAACATAATATTTTTATAACTTATTTTGTTTTCGCCATGGTGCCAGTGCATAACTTTTTTTCTACTTATTTTGCAAGATATTACTGTTCAGCATAAAGTGCAATTTAAAGACTTAACTGCGTTATGCTAACTAGGCAAGTTAGGTTAATAATTATAATTCCTTACCTTTATATAGCACTTTTCTGGGAACTCAAAGCGCTTTACACAATGGGGGAGTCTCCTCATCCACCACCAGTGTGCAGCATCCACCCAGATGACGTGACTGCAGCCATTTCACACCACACACCAGCTGATTGGTGGAGAGGAGACAGAGTGATGAAGCTAATTATGATATAGGGATGGTTAGGAGGCCATGATGCACAGAGGTCAATAGGCAGATTTGGCCAGGATACCGGAGTTAAACCTCTACTCTTTTTCGAAGAACATCCTGGGATTTTTAATGACCACAGAGAGTCAGGACCTCAGTTTAACATCTCATCCGAAAGACGGCACTCACTGAGTAGTATAGAGTCCCCGTCGCTATACTAGGGAATTAGGACCCACACAGACCGCAGGTTGGGCGCCCCCTGCTGGCCTCACTAACACCACTTGCGGCAGCAACTTCGCTTTCCCATGTGGTCTCCCATCCAGGTACTGACCAGGCGCAGCCCTGCTTAGCTTTAGTGGGCGACCTTAATTAGGTAAGTTATTGCCCAACAGTGGTTTGTTCTGTAGACAATAGATAATATTGTCTTATAATGTTGATATATAATAATTATAGGCGTATAATATTGATCTTTATAGTTTTAAAAACTACTTTAATTCCAGTCAAACTAAAAGAAATAAGACTTTCTCAAAAAGAAATATAAATAAGTTGGTCTATTAAAGCAATTTGAAACCATGTTACATTTGAAACAAAAAGAACAGAAGGACTTCAACTATAGTATAAAATGTATATAGATCTAGTGCTGGGCAAATATTAACGGCATCCAAATTAAAAGTGTTTGACAATTTAAATGTACGTATACTATGTTTATTTATTATGTGTATATAAATACGCATGCATATATTTGAGTGTCAATTTTTATGTAGATATGAAATATAAGTATGCGATATAAATATTTAATTATAAACAATTTATAATGTTACACGTTTAGTATATTTTGTTTCTTTCACATATACATAATAAATATATCAGTCATTTATTAAATGTCACATATACATAATAAATGTATGTCTCTCTCTCTCTCTCTCTCCCTCCCCCCTCCCCCAATCTCATGTACTGTATACATTTCGTTTTTGAAAATTCATTTGAGATGACATTTGCTTAAAGTAATTGCATAATTCTGGACACTTTTTCAGCAGTGATATGTAAATGTATTCACATGTTTACTGGCACACATTTTTAGGGGCATTTTACAATTTTATTGATCAAACAGTTTTTAACATCATCAGACACATAAATTCAGTCATATTCCGACCATTTGGTTGTTAAGCTCTCTGATTACATCACTTGTACTGTCTAGCCCACATAAACGTATGGTGTGACAGTCTTTACAAACTCTGTCATCTGGTATTGTGCCTTCTCCAAATGTCAGACGCTGTTTCTCCACTGTACTGTAATGAGTAGGACGACTTTTGGTAGAGGGTAACTGGGGATAAAAAAAAAGTGTGTTTGTGTGGGCTGGTATTGCTTGTCTGTGAATGGCTCGATCAATAAGAGGTTATGGCAGGTCAGATGTGAGACACTTGAGTAAATGACACAGACATACACCGGTTGGGTGGAGTATTATTTAAAAGCTATTGTTTCTGCCCTGACAGGACGATCAAGATCTCATATTGTCATTAGCTCATAATGGCTTTGAACATCTGAGGTGGGATTTTCTTTACAAGACAAAAAAAGGATAGATGGACAAAAGTACAGATTAAACAATCGAATGTAAAGCAATTAACTTATTCTGTTTAATGAACCATGTGGAAATTCATTGTTCTTCTCAAGGCAGTCTACACAGTATTTGGCTGTAGAAGAGCAAAACCAATCTGTATTTCAATGGGCCAAAAGCCATTCATCCTGTTAGAATGGTAAAAAACATGAATTAATATCTACATCTGCAATAAACTTCAGCAGATTATTTAAACTTATTATACAACATTACAAAGGCATTAAATGATAAACAACTAGTTACCATAGTTTAAGACCCTGTAATACTGAGTTATAAAGAAACCCCCTACACATTCTCACCTGTTAAGCTCTCCCTTAGTTTTTATAACCAGAAAGAGTGCATTGCTATTTTATCTCAAGAGTTAAAGTAACTCTAGCGTTCCTACACCTGAAACTGTCTAATGCGGCTTCCCACCTGTTAAATTTTTCATATTTCTTCTGGAATCTCCTCTCAGTTTTTTACCAGAGACAGTGCTGTGCTATAGTATCTTGGGAGGGAAAATAACTTGACTGTTTCTAGACCTGAAATAGTCTAGTGTGGCCTGTATCCATCCAACCTTTTCTGAGGGCGTACTCCCACTATGCTATCCGAACCGTGCTCAGGCCCGTTTCCCAGATAATTTTAGAAATGTAAGTGCGCTAAATCGGGCTCAGGCACGGTACAGTTGGCCGGCCCTGGCCCGGTTAGAAGAGGTGTGCCTGAGCCCGGTTCACTTGGGCTTTGGTGCGGTACGCTTGTAGTGAGAGCGCAAAGCGCGCCCAAGCCCGAAACTGAAGAGGAGACGTGACTTTTGGGGACTGTTTCATATGGATTTATTAATCATTCTTACTGTTTAATTAACGCAAACTGTTGTAGATTATTAAAAACGCAAACCCCTCTCTGCACGACAGCTGCACCCTTAGTAAACCCTCCGAATTCCTGCAGCACAAGGAGTTTATGATTGTTTATGAGCGTCAGCAGTGGCTGATCTTTAATAATAATAATAATAATAATAATTCCTTACATTTATATAGCGCTTTTCTGGGCACTCAAAGCGCTTTACACAATGGGGGGATCTCCTCATCCACCACCAGTGTGCAGCATCCACCTGGATGACACGACGGCAGCCATTATGCGCCAGACCGCACACCACACACCAGCTGATTGGTGGAGAGGAGACAGAGTGATGAAGCCAATTGTGACATGGGGATGATTAGGAGGCCATGATGGACGGAGGCCAGTGGGCAGATTTGGCCAGGATGCTGGGGTTACACCCCTACTCTTTTTCAAAGGATTTTTAATGACCACAGAGAGTCAGGACCTCGGTTTAACGTCTCATCCGAAAGACGGCGCTCACTGAGCAGTATAGAGTCCCCTTCACTATACTGGGGCATTAGGACCCACACAGACCGCAGGTTGGGCACCCCCTGCTGGCCTCACTAACACCACTTCCGGCAGCAACCCAGCTTTCCCATGTGGTCTCCCATCCAGGTACTGACCGGGCGCAGCCCTGCTTAGCTTCAGTGGGTGACCATGTGAGAGTTGCAGAGAGCTAGCTGCCGGCTAAAATATGACTGTGACTGTGTGTCACTGCATATCAAACGACTAAAATGATATAAAGAAATCTCCATTCTGCAGTTTGAGGAATATATTCAGAATATAAGACAGGAAGCGGAATGGTAGAATTTTGGTTTAATTCTAGCTAAATTAAAACCAATTCATCCATTCATTTTTTCCCCACTTATCTGGCGATGGGACGTGAGGGGCAGCAGTCTCAAGACGGAACCCGACCTCCATCTTAACCCAGATACTTCCAGCTCCTTCGGGGGGATCCCAAGGCCTTCCCAGGCCAGCCGAGTGACTTAGCGCGTGCTCGCACTAGGTACAGTTGCCTTAAACCATTCTGAAGTGCACTTGTCCCTCCTACCCTGACGACCTGCACTCACATTGCATTTTACCTTCCAAGCCAGAGTATGCGTGCGTCATCGATGAAGAGACTGTTCAGTTTAACAGGAAGAGAAGCAATGTCACTCAGCACAGTGGACTTCGCTTTAGTTTTATTGTTTTGTATTATTTGTAGTCGTTTCATACACAGTGACAGGCAGTCAAATATTTTGCTGAACAGATCCACCACTTTTGATGCTCAAATGATCTTAAAAGTCCTCGTGCTGCATGTATTAAGAGGTTTGCTGAAGGTGGCAGCTGACATGTAGCAAAGGCGTTTGTATCTTTAATAAACTATGACATTTCCGTTTTATTGATAAATAAGAATGATTTCTAAATCTATATTAAACCATCTCTTAAAACTAACGCCACGTCTTCAGTTTTGCACTCCGGTGCAATTTGCACTCACACTACAAGCTTACTGCTCCAAAGCCCAACCAAACCGTGCTCTGGCACACCTCTTTTTAAGAGGGCCCGGGCCAGCCAACTGTACCACACCTGGGCTCAATTCGGAGCACTCACACTTGTCAAATGAACCAGGAAACCCATAGGAAGTGTGAATGCCCCCCTAGTCCCTCCAGTGGTCAGGGTCTTCCCTGAGGCCTCCTCCTGGTGGAACAAGCCTGGTGGGACAAGCTTCTCTTGATGTATAGGAGCTGCGGCTCTACTCTGAGCTTCTCCCAGGTGACAGAGCTCCTCACTATATATGTTATATGCTCCCATATATTTTATATGCTCCTCACCAATATTTAATATCTATATGGGTGTGCCCTTCCACCCTGCATAGGAAACTCATTTTGGCCCACTCATGACCACAGGTGAGAGTAGGGTCGTAGTCTGACCAAAACCAATCAGTATTAAAACTAATTCAGTCACTGTTGAAGGACAATCCACTGAAGAGGCAATCCACCAACTTCTTCCACCAACTGATGTAAGTTGAGAACAGTTTGGGTGAATTCAGGCTCCATTTGGGGACAGGTTCTCCTCTAATCAATTGGAAAAGAGAAAGAGCTGCAGTCTAAAAGATGTTGAAGGACTTTTTCTACAACAGGTTTTGTGAAATTGCCATCAAAAAAATCTGGGGAAGATGGTGCTCATTCTTGTTAGCGACTCTCACACAGTGTAAATAATCACGTGATCAGAGAGAATTGCCAACGTGTCACCGATGCCTGTGAAATATTTGCCATGCTAAATATATGGACCTGTCGGCACTGAAAAACGACCTGTTCTGACTGAAAAAATGCATTCCTACAGCCAATCAGAAAGCAAGATGCAGGGTAGCATGGATTTTGGTGGAGAATTATAGACTACAATATCAGAATAAATACGTTTTACTATAACATTAAACAGAAACCAGGCTAAACGTGCCGCAGCAACAGCAAGCTGCAAAATTAAGTTGACCTACAACTCCTAAATCTGATCACACGTGTGATCTTGAGTGACTGTATTTTCTTTTCACTTCTTCTTGCGTGTGTTTGATAGAGACACAAAGTTGTTTGCAATTTGTTTCCATTGTAGTGTTGCAGTGTGTATCCTCATGTCACTGATCCATTGTGTAGTGTGAACACAGTGGCAACTGAATGGTGAATTTCATGCAACACCAGATAGTGGTCATCATGGTACTTTTTAAATTTTCAACTGCAGTTAATTTCCCAAGCTACAAGCTTCCTCTACCATTTCATTCATTAACTTTTTTTTTCATTCATTCCCCCTGAACAAAGTCACTTCAAAGTCAAGGCACTTCATAATGTCCAATTCTTCCAGAATTCTCAGCTGGGTCATCGTTTCCCGCACGCACTAAAAATGCGCTCTCTTGCTTGTAGCCACTCTTGTTTTTGCCATCAAACGCCTGACAACTGCCATGCGTGTTTCCTGTCACAAAAAGTAACGAAAAGTGCAATGAAACACTAATAATTTGATTTAGGGTATTTATATGCCTGTACTGCACTTCAATAATGCGACTAAAATGGGAATACTCCACATGTCTTAAATCCATTTCAGCTCAGTTCGAATATGACTTTAGTTGGATTAAGGTAATCAAAAATCGCTGTTTACATGGCAGACTCTTAATCAGAGTATTGTCTTAATTGTATTAAAATCAATGGTGTCCATGTAAACATACTGAGTGTCTTTTGGCAAGTGTTCCTGCATGGCTCTGAAGCAAAGTTAGTTAAATTGGGGAATTAGTTAAAGGGAAATATGCCATCTCAAATTAGCTGTCCATATTATCCAAGCACTCAGCTTTTGTAACCACATTAAACTTGTTATCATTTTTTATTCTTGAATTTTGTGGCAAAAAAAACCTAATTGTTTGGTAGTGTTGCCAGTTTAGCAATTTTGATACTAGATTTAGCAACTTTTCATACTACTCTAGCAACTTTAAAAAAAAATAATGTAGCAACGAATTTAGCAATTTTTTAACATTTCATTTGGCTACTTTTAGCAATTTTAAAAAAGTGACTCAAAAGAGCAGCAGCTGCAGGCTTCACTCAGTAGAGTAGATTGCTAGCTCAGATTGTTTTCATAACTGTTGATTTACTGATATTTGTTAACACAGATGTTAGAAATTTAGGGAGCAATACTGTACATTCCAATAGTGCTATAATTGTTGTCACTTTCACAAATGTGTTAATTTTACAAGAGTAAGTACACAAGCTGTGATTGAATAAAAGAATGCAACTGTTCATTAACAGTGTTATGTTTAAAAATAAAAAATAAAATTCTTATCAAAAAGTGTTTGTATTTTACAAGTAGTCAACCATATTTTTCATACAAATCTAAGTGGACATATTTAAAAAAAAATTATTGCTGGGATGGCCAGTCAATTTGAGAAAACATTATTTTTTATACTGCATAAAGATGTAGTTCTGAGTTGCGATTATGCAATGACGTCATCACGCAAAGTAATATGTTAATAAGAACCTATTTGTCGTGCATCTGGATGTAATTTTTTATGTAATAAAATACACGGCGCCTCAGAGTAGAGACACGACGGGCTTGTCAGATTCTATGTGATGACGTCAATAATATGCTAATGAGTGCGTGACGTCATCTGGCAACTTTTAGCTACACTTCGGGAGTTCAGGCTTTAACTACTTTTCATTGGAAACAGTTGGCAACACTGTTGTTTGGTTTAATGCGACTGAGAAGCCTATGCTTTCGTTGAAGGAATGTGCGCATGTTAAAATTTGTATCAACGATAAACTTTTGTTTGTTTTTGTTTTTGATTACCGTGAATGTAGCCTACATGTTTAGCATTATTAAGAAAATTAGAAAGCTGCCCCCCTTTACTACATGTAATTCTGAAACTAAATATTTATTTGAATTTAATATCAATATGTGAATTTGATCAGTTATCAGCTAGCATAAAATAACACCCTGTTTAATTTATTTTCTTTACATGCTAAAATAAATCGTGTAGGCCTACTGCGGGGATGGGAGGTTTTGAGATTCGGTGAATCATTTTTGTTTGTTTATCGACTCGTTGAAACGAACCGTCCAAACGAACCGGTTCGCTGAAGAAAAGATAGGCCTACATGCAGACTGCAGTGATGGCTAATCATTCCGTGTCTAAATTGTTATTAGACAGAAGGTCGCACCAGCATCGGTTTCTTTTTGATGGACGAATGTGTGTGAGGTTTATGTAAGTACATTTGTGCACATTTGTTTACATTTGTAAACATTTTAATCTGTCATTTTTCCTCTACTTTAAAGTTTACGAAAAAGTAGTCTATTCTGCATATCTTAATACAATCTAACCTAACGAGGTCGAGCTTAATTATTTGCTGGCTTTTTATACTCTCGGTTAGAATAACGCCAAAGCCAGATTGTTTGACCCGTTGAACGTACTTTAGAGTCGGTGTTATTTTATTGCTTCATTCCCCCTGTCATCTGTCGAGTGAGTTTATAAATAGTGATAGCAATACTAATGAACAGTTGATTTGTGGTGAACATACAGTAGTATAAGACCGTGGTTTTTCTGTGCTGTTGGTAAATTTATGCTCAGCCGTTTCTTCGACCATGGCCTCCACTTCAAGGAACTGACTGTATTACTATGACTGTGAGTTTCTCTCTGTGGCTATACGCCTTTCATCACAGCAGAAGTAGGTTGAACAATTAGGAAATTGTGTATAGTCTGGACACTGCTGGAGGTTAAATAGGTGGGTGTTTGGTTAAGTGTGTTAGCGTGGAAAGTCTTAGTGCGCCGAAACAATCTGACACCTGGACAAAAAACATGTAGGCTACATCACGCATTCAGCAGGCTTGCAAACACATTTGATAGGCGATTCGGTCTCGTATTCATCTCGTATGATAATTCTCACATGATGAGTTGGTGTTAACGCTAACCATGCTTTCTATCTGTACAGAAATAGTGATAGATGTGTTTGTGAACCATCATCGTGTCCATACACCCAGAGACACTCAAGACCGCAGGACTGCACTCTTGTCTTTTTATAGAGACCCGGAGCGGCTTTCTCAGCCCTTTTATCTGTGAGAAAAAAGATATGTGCACGGCTTCTCAGTAGCCTACTTTACCTTAACGATAAAGATATCTGGTGAAATTACATAACGAGCTGGAACTGAATGTTCAGAGTTTACTTGTCTCTCTGTCTCTTTTTTTATCTTCGACTTCAAAATGCAGTAGCATGGCATGACTACTAATGCAGATTTCATGCTGAAGATATGTTTCAAACACACTGTTTACACAAGACTGCTGCTGCCTCCAAGTGGCAGATGACTTTTCTGTTAAACTTTAGGCTCTGGTGTTTTTTTTTCCAAGTCTGAGATCATTGCCAAACCAGTGAAGTGCTTTTTTCCCAAGTGCCCAGCAGATGGCATGATTTCACCAACTACTAAAATGCGCATTTGTTGTAAAAGGAACAGTTTACTCGCCCTCTTACAGTATGCTGCTGTTTGTTTGCATAGAATATAAAATGAGACGTTATCTACGATACGACAAGTCCATCTATTGAAATGCAGAAGATGTTAAACAAAATTAACAATCTTTAAAATGATTTCTGGTCCAAAGACATGTGGTATAGGTGAATCGGGTAAGCTAAATTATTCATTTGCGTGTGTGAATGAGTGTGTATGGATGTTTTCCAGTGATGGGTTGCAGATGGAAGGGCATCTGTTGCGTAAAACATATGGTGGATAAGTTGGCGGTTTATTCCACAGTGGTGACCGGATTAATAAAGGGACTAAGCTGAAAATAAAATGAAAGCATAAATGAATAAAATTATTTCTTTTGATTCTGTACGGCACCTTTGTGTAAGAAACTGATTTAGTTAAATCAGATTTTCCTTCTTATTTATTTTAAACCGCACATTTATAAACAAAACAAAACAAATCTGTAAATTGAATGTGCAATTCCAGAGCATAAATAAACAGATCTTCTATGGTCAAACAACTGTTAATTAACAGATTTTTTTTGTGAGATTTGGTTATAAAAGTTATCAAACTTTTTATATTTAAAAACTTCAGCATTTCTCTTTAATTTTTTTTGGAATTAATGACATAATAAATATTAATCTTTTTTTCTATATTTACAACGTAGTTTAAAGTTGATTTTTAAAGTAATATGTGAAGTTATTGTAACTGCATATAAATCATCAGGTTAAATGTTTCAGGTAACTTTTGTGATGGAAAACAAATCAAATAATAAGTGTAATAACTGTCATTCAGCATTAATGCATAGATTAAAAAAAACAGCTATTTATTCTGACTTAAAATGTTTATTCTATTATTTTATTATTTTATACTTGATTAAAAACCATCTTAAATAAAAATGGTTGCAAGCTCAAAGAAAACTCGCAAAGTACTAAATTATCATTTGTAATTTTGAGCTGCAACTTTGATCCTTAAATATTGCTTTACTAAATTACGTTATTGTGTGTGTGTGTGTGTGTGTGGGACAATAACCGTTTTCAAGGTTTACTGCGTTTTACTGCTGTTTGGAAAAGTCAAGGTCAATCGCAAAAATGTTCTGTTATACCATTTCTACGTTTTTTTTTTTTTTTTTTTAAGTGTTTTAAAGAAATCTTTGCTTTTGAAACTAATGAAGGCAGCAGAAGTCAATGATTTGACTTTAATAAAAAAAAATAACCCAGACATTTAAAAATAACTCCTTTTTTAAATTAAAAAAAAGTGTTTTAAAGAAATCTGTGCTTTTGAAAGTAATGAAGGCAGCAGAAGTCAATTATTTGATTTTGTAATAAAAAAATTTAACCCAGACATTTAAAACTTTTTTCTTTTCTTTTTTTTCTGAGAAGTTATCAAAATACCATGATACTGTGAAATCGTGATATTTTTATCCAAGATTATCATACTGTCAGAAGTGTGTGCCTTCTGTAAAATAATGGTAAAATATTTCTCAAGAAAAATCAAACAACTAAATAAATAATTGTGACCCAATCTAATATAAAGATTAAACTAAATAAAGATGTTACATACTGTATTGTTTTCAAACTAGAAATCTTTTCCCCCTTTGACCGTACATCTAAATAAGCGCTGATCATCTCAGTGAAGGCAAATGGTGATTTTTGTGCTTTTACTTTCTGTAGTGTCTCTGTAATCCTCTAGATGGCAGCATTTCATAGCAAATACCACCCTAGCAGTTCCAGATTCAAGCCTGCTGTTAAAGCGCATTTAAATTAACAAGCACAAGCACTTATGAATCGTTACAGCTATATTTCATCAGTCTGTTAGCCAGTTCTATGTTCAAATCTGTCTCCACACAAGCTATAAGAGGAACAGCAGAAAGTAAAGCCAAAATGACAACACATTCACACAGGCTCCATGAATCATCACTTGGTGAAACCAAAGGCACTCTTGCTCTCAGATTCACACAGCTATACATTCATACCTCCCGTCATGTGTTTAAGTGGGTAACTGTTTGTTATGAGAACTCTGAACAGCCTGAGTCAGACAACTCTGGCAATGAGATGAGCGTCTACCGAACAGAAAACAATTACACAGTCACTGAATCCTCTTCTAAGTTGTGATGAGGGCAGTTAGCGATGGCTGTGGCCACGTAATGGTGTGTGTGTGTAATTCGGTAATGCTTCTCATTGCTCAGACTCCAGATCTTGCTGCCTAAAGACGACACAATTTGTCAATTGACTCCGGGCCATTAACAAAAAAAAGGAACAGTTCATCAAACTTTAAGGCAAATTTAGATTACTGAATGCAGACTCATTTAAAAACAACACAGTAATGTCATGACTTGGTCATTCGTACATTGTGATTTATTGATCTCGATTATGGATTCAGATGGAGCAATTAATTCTGTCCTTTCCCTCATGTCCCCACAACTGTCATGTTTGGTGAGACAAGAATTGAAATGTAAAAATATTTGTGGGGTTTTACACAAAGTAGTAAACTTTTTTTTGAGCAATTTTATGCAAATGTCAACCTTGCCATGAAAAAAAAAAGTTTTTACCAAAATTTCGAAACCGCATCTGTTTTTTGTGTTAGCAAGTATTTTACAGTACTTTTAAAAATACTCAAACATTATCTCTGTCAATGGTTTCAAACAATTATATTTGATTTACCAAATTCACACACGTGGCAATTATCCATAATGGAGAGGTGTCGCATTCATAACAAAGCTTTTTCCTCATGCAAAAATGTTAAATAAAATCAATTAATTTTTGTTCTATAGTGAGCCGACTCTCATCGTTTTGACTAGCATTGTAGAAATTCTGTGAATTAAACTGCACAACCCAAAAGATACAAGTATGTTGTATACTGTAAACTTGCACACTTTTTGTTTGCATGTTTTTGTTTTCTACATTTAAAATTTAAAAATGTTTTACAGATTGATATTTTTCTGATCCCATAACTCTGTGGTTAGTTGTTTTGGACAATATAAACAGATATTTCAATATAATGTTAACATACAGTATACTATTTTTGTGAAATTATGTTTTTACTGTCACATCTATAACGCTGGAATTGCTCGTTTATATATTTAACGAAAAACTAAAATTGTTGTTTCTTGAACTACTTGAATAAGTGTCTTATTGGCATATGCATATGCAAGTGCCTTATTAATTATATGCATGATTAAGTTGTAGACAATTTTCATGTTCTTTAAGGCTAACTTAATTTACAAAAATGACTAAAGTTACAAGTTAAAGTTTAAGTGAAAGTGAATAAAAGTAGGGTGACGTGATGGCACAGTGGGTTGCATTGTCGCCTCACAGCAAGACTGTCATTTAGTTCGAGCCTTGGCTAGGTTAGTTGGCATTTCTGTGTGGAGTTTGCATGTTTTCCCTGTGTTTGTGTGGGTTTAGGGTGCTCCGGTTTCCCCAACTAGTACAAAGACATCTGGTATAGATGAATATCTATAAAGCTAAAATTGTCCATAGTGTGTGTGTGTGTGTGAATGAGTGTGTATGGATGTTTTCCAGTGATGGGTTGCAGCTGGAAGGGCATCCGCTGCAGAAAACGTATGCTGGATAAGTTGGTGGTTCATTCCACTGCGGCGACCCCAGATTGGTAAAGGGACTAAGCCGAAAAGAAAATGAATGAATGAATGAATGAATAAAAGTAAACTGAGAGAAACAAGAGATCATAATATAATGTGTAAAAAAATAAATAAATAAACTTACATTTTAAAATTAAAAGCAGATAAATTAATTCATACTATTAATAAACCTTTATAAATAAACATTTAACAAATAATAGCACGATTGTTAATGTAAATGCTGTAGTTCAACTAAAATCAAGAAATATTGATACATATTTTGCTTTAGTTAACTTGATGAAAAATGTAAAAAAAACACTAACATTAATTTAAAAATAAATTAAGTAAAAAAAAAACCCATTAATACGCGTATGAATAAAATACAAAAATTGAATTAAAATGATTTGAAAAATATTGGGACAACACTTTGGCTCAGAGGTTAGCACTGTCGCCTCACAGCAAGAAGTTCTCTTGTTCAAGCCCAGTGTTCTCCCTGTTTTTGCATGGGTTGCCTCCGCGTGCTCCAGTTTCCCCCACAGTCCAAAGACATGTGCTATAGGTGAATTGAATAGGCTAAATTGGCCGTAGTGAATGAGTGTATAGGTGTTTCCCAGTGCTGGGTTGAAGGGCATCCGCTGCGTAAAACATATGCTGGATACGTTGGCGGTTCATTCCACTGTGGCGACCCCTGATTAATAAAGGGACTAAGCCGGAAAGAAAATGAATGAATGAACTAAAACTATGAGCTTATCTAATTGAATTCCTTTTTTAATGTAGATTGACATTTAATATATGACTACTGTGATGACTAACAACCCAGTTTATTATTTCAGGTTTGCTTGTACCCTGAGCCTCTTCTGTAACCATAGCGCATTCAGTCTGATACAATCTCCTGTGCTTCTGATGGTCTGTCGGGAAATAGCATTTCCAGAATTGTAAATAATTTCAGTTTTTTTTTTTTTTTTCCCTCGAAATGAACTAATTCTCTGGCACGCTCCGCTGTGGGTCTTTTGTGGCAGGGCCGTTGAGCGCCGATGCCGTTTGAATGCAAGGAGTGTAATGGGAGATAGCAGGGGAGAGAAGGACACCGGTGGAAATAAGCTCTGCCTAGTTTGATAAAGCCGCTTCATTACTTGGATATTGTGTGTCTGGAATCATTATGCACGGAAGGGCCTTTGGAGGCTCAGGTTTTATTGGCGGTCCTTGCACAGCTAACTCTCATCCATTAAACAAATCATGGAGTCATGTATTAGATTAGCTCTACACCCGGCATCAAGGGTGTTTTTTTGCCAACCGCCGGAACCTTTGCTATTCACTCGCCTAATCCGGAGAATGAATTATGCGATTGAGAGCATCTGGAAGATATTGTCATACATACCATTCTGAGAGATTTATTAAAGGAACCACACACTGAAAAAAACACTATTTGAATATTTTGCAGCTTAATTGTGTTGTTCGCTGTTGAGCTGACAAATGAGAACAGGAAAGCGTCTTGTTAAGTGACAGACGAGGTTTTTATAACGTTTAATCAATTCACAAAACTAAGTTACCTCTTTTAAAAGAGCCTGTCATCTGTGTACAGTGATGTGACGAAGCCAATGTCATTTGCAGGGCTGTATATGCTTGGGTGGAGAAGCAGCTTGATCTCCTGCTGGCGCTGACCTCCGTTAACCCCAGAGGTGTGGTTATGACTCCCTCCTGTGGTAAAAGGTCAGTATTACACGAACTATGCAGTTACGCCACACACACACACCAGCACAATAGCCTGTCAAACTTTTTCTTTGACTTCGTCACAGGTGTGAACGGCAGAGTTTACAGGAATAAGGAGTGAAAATGAAAGGGCATTAGAGTTTTATAGTCAACCCAGTTTGAAAGGGTGTATATAGATTCAACAAAAATGTTATATAATTGCATTATATACTGATATGGTTTTTAAGAATGTATTTACACACTTTATTAAAACTGGATTAATCTTAAATTCTTTGCACTTATTTTAACTGTGTCCTTTTTCTTGTACATGTTGCTTTACACTGTTCTGAATCTTATGACGTGCATAGAATTATGCGCTTTGAGCTAGACTTTGTTGTATAGATGAAAGGGATGGTACACTCTAAAAAAAAAAGGTGCTAAATAGCACCAAAACTGGTTCTTTGGTCGTAACGAGGGGGAACCTTTTTTGTTGCTATACAGCACCTTAAAAAAATAGGTGCTATATAGTTGCTCATGTTACTTTACCCTTTCCACAAATAAAACCGGCATAAGAGTTATGAGAATTAGCTATAAGAACAAGTGCTTACCAGTAGTATTGGTGCTATATAGCACTTTAAACACCCCAAAGAACCACTGAAAAACCTTTATGGTGCTTTAAATGTTCTTTACACAGTAAAAGTGCTATATAGCACCCTGACCACCTTAAAGAACCACTGAAGAACCACTGAAGAACCTTTATGGTGCTTTAAGGGTTCTTTACACAGTAAAAGTGCTAAATAGCACCTTAAATATCGCAAAGAATTACTGAAGAACCACTGAAGAACCTTTTTTTTTAGAGTGTATGGGAACAGTGGGATTGAGGTAAGAGGGTAAACAGTGAACAGATAGGTAGGATGATCGGGTGTCCTACGATGATGCCCTGAGACTCGGAGTGGTGGTACAGTCTCTTTAATATTTTGGTAGAGTGATTGGACCCCAGATTCAACCTAGGAGTGAAAAGGGGGTTATAGGATTGTTAATGGGAAGCGAGGAAATAGAGAGAGGGAGGGTTCTAGAGAACGAGAAGAACTTGCGTTTTTAGGGAGTAGGTGATTGGATAAGGAGAAAAAGTGAGGTATGGTTCCGCTGCTGAACCTTTAAGTTAACTCCATATAAATTATTATATATTTCTATGCAGACTAATAAATCATTTAAATTAATGATCATGATTAATTAATAATGTGTTAATTTTAAACAAACAATTGCAATACCAGTTTGCTTTTTAAATATATATATATTTTTAATTTATTTTAACAATTTTACTTTGGTGAGGCATGCAATTTTTATTATTATTATTATTATTATTATTATTATTATTATTATAATTATTTAGTTTTACTTTTTCAGTGGATCTCATTAAACAAATAAATATTAAATAAGTAAATATATATCTATACCTCATCCTAACTGTACATTGTAAATTCGATCATTAATGTAAAATGGCACAGTCAACAGAGTTATGTCTAGGCCAGTAAAGATAAGTATTTTGTGTTGTGCAATATGTCCTTGTAAAATGGCTTTTACACTGTTTTTATGAGTACATATATTTGTGGCATTTTGCAGTGTAACCTTTCTGTGGACTGCTTTGAAACAGAGCTTACTTCTAAACCATCATCAGTTTTGAGAAAAATGTGAAAATTGGCATTCTTCACCTGTCAGTAACCACTTTTTCTAAAGGGGCTCCAAAATCAATTACATGAGGGAAAGTAAATCAGCTACAGATGATCTGCTATATAGATTGCCACCAAATATGATTGAAGTCATGTCCATGTATTTTGTGATAAGTCAATATATTGATTATTGTGAAAGGGCTAGTTATGTTTAATGATTGCAACCTATAAATCTAAACAGCAACCTATAGATATTAGATAATCAGATGGTTATCAATAACTTTGAGAAACTAATATATTTGATATTAATTTGTTTATATTTGCTTCAGTACATTTCAGGCTTGTATGGGTTTTTAAATTAGGTCTTCTTAGGTCATTGCATTTGAACAAATTCACAGAATCTTTATTTTTCATTTTTCCTAAAAGCAAGTCCATGCTTTTGTCATTGTATCATTCTTTGTTCTTGTGACTTGGTAACCTGTTTATATGAGGGTGTGTGTGTGAAGCTCACCAGATGCTTTCCTGTACTGTTGCGTGTGACTGTCCTCATCTTTGATAGCAGGTGTGAACGTGCAGTGTGTCATTGAAAGGACTTGGCTGAGTGTCAGATTGTGACTTTGTGGCCTGAACCAGATGTTTTTAGCATTTACAGTCACGAGATGCACAAACAACTTAAGGCCACCTTTTTTAAACAGGCATCACAAATGCTGAGTAATGGGAAATCATGAGATTCAGATAAAAAAGACGAAACAAATCATATACACCAGGGATCACCAATCTCAGTCCTGGAGGTCAGGTGTCAAAACACCTTCCTGGATGTTTCATGTATACCTAGTGAGAGCTTGATTAGCATGTTCAGGTGTGTCTGATTAGGGTTGGAGCTAAAATCTGCAGGACACTGGACCTCCAGGAACAAGTTTGGTGATCCCTGATATACACAATGGTCATTGTATCATGACACTGATTGGTTGTACTGTGATTCTTTGTTTATCTTTCTCCAAGTTTTTCATTGTTACTCATAACTTTAACATGATCATTAAACTTACTCAGATTTAAAAATAAATCTTTTCAATGGCGCCTACATACGTTCTCGGACAATTCCTCATTGGAGGTGCTTTTAAACCTCTTGAAATCTGTAAAACGCCCTGTTAAAGAAGACGCCGTATGCAGAGCGAGACAGGTGTATTTAGAAGCGAGCGCCTCTTTAGCCAATCAAAAACTTACGCTGAGGACGAATAGGCGGGCTCTTGTCTAATTATACGGACTTTGGGCCAATGAAATGAGAGGAGGCAGCGCGTAGTTCTATAGAGGCGTGTCTTCAGCTTTGTGCCGTCGCAGCTCTGAAGAGCGTCTGAAGAGAGTAATGGCATGAGGCTTGCGTCGCGATCCTGTCAAATCACCAAACAGCGTATTTCTCGCGCCTGAACTTTTACACTCTTTCGTGAGGACTATTTTACAATTTAAAGGGGACATCTCATTACCTTTTTTCCCACTGTCACACCACAGCAGCACTTGAAGTCACTCCACCGCAGTTGCGCTCCTGTCTTAAGACATTTTAAATAAAAGGATATGGTGTTGGACATGTGAAATACACGGGGAAACTTCAAACATGAAGCTGGCATCTTCGCTGTGTTGCCTCGGGTTTCTTCTCACTTCTGTGGCGGTCCGTCTGAGCGACTCGCAGCAAGGTGAGTAAACGACTGACCGTCGTCTCGTGCGCAAAGGTGTTTATGCGTCTCGTTTACGCACCTATATGAGCTCTGCTTACTTTTTTGGGAGATGTTTTTCGTAGTACGTATCCTCTGGTACGAGGAAACATTTTTTTCTGTGCATGCAAGTCTCCCTTAACAACAAAATCCTTTAAGATGCGTTATTGTGATGGTGGTGGTGAATGAATGGCACTCATTTACCATCACAATGATGCATAGATTTCATGCACAGAGTCTTTATGTGTGTTGGTGAGAAATAGGCAGGCATACAGTCGGAGCAGTGGCACTGATAGCGCAGAATGGCACTGTTGAAGTGCCACTGAAAGGGGCATTCAGTCTCACTGGACGTTTGTTTTGTTATTCTCAGCCCGTACACTGTCTGAGAAGGAGTTTGAGTGGTCATTGCTTCCCGTGCATGAGAAAAGTCACTTCTCTTGCCTTGAACCGAACCTCTGGTGCGTGTGACTGCTTTATAGTTGACTTTTCGTGGGCTGAAAAGATATTGGAAACTTGAAATGTCATCGCGCAGTCAAGTGCACCGTATTTGTTATATCATCCTTTTAGATTTTTAGATGTCAACATGCAGAGATCGAGTTATTTGTTAGCTGTCGTCTTGTGGGAATTTGTGTGAAGTTGTTTTTATTGATAAAGTTTGCGCGATTGAAATGCAAACATTGTTTAGGAAAATGTGATGCGTACAAGCAGATGTTATGTTTTATTATGACATAACCTGAATGCACAACAATGCGACTTTCTCCACATGGTGGTAGTATATGAACCGAAATAGTCTGAATCTCTCAGCTGCTCCATTTCTCTCTGTGTGCTTTTATTGGATTTCGTATATCTGCGTGCGTGCACATAATGTATAATTCAAGTTGCCACACTACACCTATTTGTAATCAAAAGCGATGCTATTAAAATAAAATTTGAGTTACATAAAATAAATAGCATTTACATTGATTTTAGCAAGCCACACACATCTAAGCCCCTCCGCACACATGCATTGATAATTTTCAAATCCTTCCAGAATGGATTAGTTCATCAATACGAAGCCTCAGCATTGATTGGTAGTATAAATGATGCCGTAGCCACCGATCTTCCATCGCAGTCACTTTGAACTGACCTCATTACATCCAAGCACACTTTATATATATATATATATATATATATAT
>CAIGQQ010003610.1:3002325-3029468 GCA_903798035.1 Danio albolineatus | reverse complement strand
ATATATATATATATATATATATATATATATATATATATATGCCTTTTGATGAGTTTGAAAAGCAGCTAATAACTTTAACAACTAATTTAAACGATTATCGTGACTTTACATGCTGTTTGCATTGTAGTTGACTTTTCTGTGCTTTTCAGCGCAGTGCTCATCAGTTATAGCCTATTGTATAGTACACTCACCATTAACTAAAAGGTAAAATTGAGCTATTTGACTTGACTAGTTGAAAGCAGGTAAAGAGCACCAACTAATGAGAGCTTACGGTTTGTTACGGATTTCCGTGTCATCGGTAAAGGCAGGGGCTCCTGACTTCTGCGATCCGATCCGCTCCGCTCCACTGCGCTGCCCGGAGGAGACACGATGCTGATCCAATTGTTATTCTAGATTAAATAAATTAAAAAGCCTGCAAGGGAGAACGATTTTAATGGGTATACAGGTAAAAAGCAACAACACTACTGTAGGATATTCTGCAGGATACAAGTCGGTCGAACAAGCTTGTCTTCAAAATATATGCGATTGATTTATTGTTGGCTTGCAACAACAGGAGACCTACTTTTGAGTCAAGTTTGTTTTTAAAAGTAGCATTTTTAAAGAAGATTAACCACTTTAAAGGATCAGTCAGGATAACATTTATAATTTTATAAGTTGCAATGAACTAAAAACATAAGTTAGAACATGATTAACTTAGTTTAATAAGTTACACGAACCGTTTTAAGTCAGTTTAACGTAATATAAGTTCGATAGACTCATAAGGTTCAGTTGGTTCAGCTTAAATTTATGCAACTAGGATTTTTTTATATTGCACAAACAAAAACAACCTTTTAAATCTATTATTAATTCACAAACTTTCAAGTCAATGTTATGTGGTCTATGTTATCTAAAACTATAAGTTCATCTATATTTGTAAAGCATGTATGATTTATAACGTCATTAATGCGCAAAGGTGGCTTTTGTCATACAGGTGCATGTGAAGGAAAAAAGTGACTGCATATTGTATACACTTTAATTTCTTTTTTATTTTTCTATATCTTTGCTTAAACATAGAATCCTTGTCAAAGCTTGAAGATGATGCTTTATTTTCAACATCTAAATATAATAAATGAAGATATAGTAAGTCTGAATTACAAAACACACTGCTTACAGTTCAGTAGATTAATAAATAATGTTTTAGTTGATTTTGTTTTTATAATATGCACATTAATAATTGTGGTTATTTTTATAAAACTTTTGTGAGGTTGTTGTGTAATATTTGTCTCTTCAGTTGTAGGCTAAATAATATAGTCAAATGAAAGTGAATCTGAACACAGGGTTGATGATGATGACGATGATGAAGATGATGATTCTGGTGATTATGATGATGACAGATCGGACCACTGAAGTGTACTGTTGTGTTTAGTCGGATGTATTACTCATCATAGCGATCCATATCGGTTATCGCTTCAGTCTGTCTGAAGACGGCTGTGAATTTAAATCAGTCTGTTCCGTGACATTTAGGAGCCGTGCCAGTAGCAAGACTTGTGGGGAATAGTAGGAACACAAATATCAGTTTGTTAATCGGCTTAGTTTTGGATTAAGTCCCGTCAGCGAGACTGGCTGCTGATGAAAATGAATCATTCAGCAATTTAACTTCTATTTTTCCTCTATATCTGATCCTTTTTGTGGATGAATCCCCTGTTATAATGGAGCTGTGAAACAAGTATGAGAAGTGATTGATACGGTGTATGCTATTTGTAAGATTTGAGGGGGAGGGGTGCTTTTATTTTTGCTGCTGTTATCATAAATCAGTTCAGTTTGGAATGATTTATATGTCAATTGGTCAGCATTGGTTGCTTTAAAATCGACAGTACACTGTAAAAAATCCAACTTAAAATTGTTCACTCAGTTTAAAATTGTAAGTTAGGTGGACATATTTTTCAGCTCAGAGTTGAATTTACCCATAAAAATGATTCAACTGCATGTTTGTAACTGTCTGTTCAATGAAAGGAGACTTTAAATATTGATTTTCTCCATATCTTCAAAAAATAAAAAGTTGAGTTAACTTAAAATTTTAAAGCAACAGGCTGCAAAGAAATTGAGTTTATTAAGCTTCAGTGTTTGATGTTGTGCCAAATTATTCCGTAAAGTATAATTGACTTAAACCAGCCTTTACGGTCAACTTAAATTAATTTGGCACAAGTTCAACCAATGAAGCTTAATAAACTCAACTTCTTTGCAGCCGGCTGCTTTAAAATTTTAAGTTAACTCAACTTTTATATTTTTTACAGTGTATGTGTGAATAATGGATAAATTAAGTAAATTAGGTTGAGTAAATATTAAAATATATTATTTATTTATTTGACTGTGGGAAAGTGAGTTTTCTTGGTTCACCTCTTTCCATTCATATCTGGCCTCTTGAGGTTTTGCACAAGCTTTTTGATTGACAGCTCCCATTAAAGACCAAATTATCCCATGAGAATCTTCTCATACTTTTACACTTTATGTTCTAGTAAAGTTTTATCATCATCATTTGTCAAAGCATTTTTTGAGGTTTCTGTTTGGGTTGCTTTTTAATTCTCACTATTTCTTTATCTATTGTTCTTTTTGTTTTAATCCTTCATCTTCTATTACTCCATCCTTGCCTTATGATGCAGTATGGCACAGCTATGCTTGTGAGGCGTTGAATATTTATGTCCTTCCAAGTTCTCCAAGTTCACAGTACTTCTAAATGTTTACAGAGACAGGAAGCCCTATCAACAAAGAAGGGTAAAGTATCTGCTTTTATCGTGGTAGTGGAAACGCAGCATCTCTCGCTCCCTTTTTATTTTGTCAAAGCAAGAGGCCACGGTGCTACAAACGCCTGCCCACACAGCAATAACCCATTGTCTCTCAAAGCCCATTTATTCACTTTTTTTTCCTCCATCTTGGTCCAAGAAAGGCAGGCTGACCTCTGAGCCTATGTGTCTCAATGGGAAGAAAAGCAGCCTTTGATTCTGTTAGGAGCGCAAACTCCTGCCAAGCGCAGGCGGGTTTGTGCGTATCGTGCTGCTCTCTGCTCCAGCTCTGAGTGTCTCTCTCTCTCTGGAGCTGCACTGACTGACTGACTGCTGCTGCTGTACATGTGCTGCCTCATCTTTCCAGAGTGTAATGGCAATTTGATGATTTGTTTGTGGATTTGATCACTGTAGACCTGCTACTACTGCCTTGTGTCGCGTTGCTTATTCATTTTTCAGTCACTTCTTCCTTTCTCTAAATCTTGTCATAGATTTTTACACTGATTTTAACTTCTGGGTTCCTTGACTGATTTTGTGAGACAGGATAATGATATATAGATGTTAATGTCTTCTTGATAGTTCACATCGGAATAAGCAGTTTGTCACATTGACATTTGAGTAAATGATGGAATTTTAATTTTGGGTGAACTGTGCTTTTTAAAAATATTCTGTTCATGAATAGTAAGGTTCTGTTTTATGATGTTTGTCTTCATCTTATGACGTTATGGATTAAAAACATTCAGATCTGCTGTAACTGACATCTGGAGGCAGTTTTTGTTTAGATGTGTTACTACATTTGTTGCCTAAAAATAAGCACTCTTATTTTGCTCCTCCTTGTTATTATATGTACAGTCTGACACTATCCAGTTACCCATTCATATCATTACTTATTTAATGAAAATTTTACATAAGAATTTTTGTGCTTTTGTTGAGCAATATGATGTATGCATATTAATAAAAATATAAATTTTTTAAAACCGAACTTGGGGCAACACTGGCACAGTGGGTAGTGCTGTCGCCTCACAGCAAGAAGGTCGCTGATTGGAGCCACTGCTTGGTCAGTTGGCATTTCTGTGTGGAGTTTGCTTGTTCTCCCCGTGGTTGTGTGGGTTTCCTCCGGGTGCTCTGGTTTCCCCCACAAGTCCAAAGACATGTGGTACAGGTGAATTGGGTTGGCTTAATTGTCCGTAGTGAATGAGTGTGTATGGATGTTTCCCAGAGATGGGTTGCAGCTGGAAGGGCATCCCCTGCGTAAAACATTCGCTGGATAAGTTGGTGATTCATTCCGCTGTGGCAACCCATGATTAATAAAGGGACTAAGCTGACAAGAAAATGAATGAATGAATGAATGACATAGGCCCTATATGTGCTGTTTAAATATTTCAATTGATATGGAAAATGAGTGCATGTATTTACTAAAAATAATATTGGACATTTAAAAAAAAAAAACAAATGTGTGTGAGAAACTATTTTGAAAAAAAGTTATATTAAACTTCTTTAAAGAAGTTATTACTCGACCCCATTTAGAGCGTCATTATGGAGGTTTTACACTAACTAACCTGGTTCAAACGATGGCTCTGTGACAGAGAAACTACGTTTTTTGGGAAACACTCGTCACTACTTGCATCATACTCGAGGCATCGTACTATGATACAGTAGTTCAGCCACAAGATATGTTGTTGTTTGGGAAAACACCCCATATCTGTTACAATTAGTAGCTACAAGTGTGAAATACCTTTTTATAAAGCCTTAAATCTAAACCCTAAAGTGAGCGACAGAGAAAGAGATAAAGAAAATGAGGCACAGTGTGTTTATAATGTGTCCTTTCTTGTATTCATTCATATGCGCGTGCCGTGTTTACAGTCTTCTATTGGTTTGACACACCACTGAATTGTTATCAGTATTCATACATGCAGTGTTTGACCATGGGCAATAGGACATGGCAACTCATGTGTAATTCATAACGTAAAATTGTTTGCAGGCAAAACGTTCATTCTGACAAAAGCTCTTCCCATACGCCGAGTATCTGTGTGAATCAAATCAGACAGAAGTTGGCTATTTTCCTTTCTAGGTCAGTTACACGGTAAGTCAGAAGTTCAAATCATTTAACCTCCGACTGCACAGCTCTGCCGGCTAGGGATGTTTTCACTTTATCTAGACCAGCAGTGATTGCCAGATCGACCCCATGTAGCTGTTTTCTTGATTCTCATCTTCACAAGTTCAGCAGTGATGTATTGAAACAAGAGCAATCTCAGCCTGAAGAGAATCGAATCGTTTCGAGCTAAGAGAAGGCAGTAGAGTGATTGCAGCATGACAACTTACTGCATTTCTTCCGGCATCTTTGTTATTTTTGATTTCATCTGTGCTCATAATTGTCTCTTGTTAATATCACAAATTCATATCGACTAAGTTAGAGTACAGGAATGTTTGGGGCTTGGTGCTGAACGCCTGTGGTATTATTTTGATAGCAAGATAAAATAATACTATTTTCTCTTCTAACAAAAGATACGGTGAGGCAATTGCAGTGGTAATAATTGGGACAGATTTTTGGAGGATATAAAAGCAGAAATTAGCAGTTTAATTTTTGCACTTTTTAGCACACCAATTATTTTTCTCTTACAAATAATGTATTATTTGAGCTGTGCAGCATAAGAAATAATTTCCCAGTTAGTTTAGGGTTTATGCCATTGTCAAGGCAAGGCAAACTTTATTTAAAGAGCACAATTTTACACAATCATGGTTGATCCAAAGTACTAAAAAAAAAAGCTTTATTTTTCTTTGAGATTTTTAATACTATGTAAACTAGAATACAGGTATAAAATAACCTGTATGCATCACACAGGCTAGAGAGTAAAAAGTCTTTAAATTGAATTTAATAGCATTCAGTGACTGTTTAAATGGACACCCGTAATCAAATTATTTGCCTTAATCTGAATAAGATTAACAAAGGTTTTACATGTTAAAGCACAATTCGATTAACATTACGTCATCACGTTATCCACATTTCCTTTGGAGTTTCATGTAAATTTGGGTGTTACATTTTTAATTTGTCAACTTTAACTGCAGTTTGGCACTTTCATTTTCATTCATCAACATTTCATGCATGCCCCTCGTGACAAACCAGAATTTGTATGCCAGTGTGAACTGCTGGAAGAGAGTTTTTTAGTAGAATTTAGTAATGCATGCCGTATAGGCATAAAACCTCCACATTTCATGATGCAGGTGTTCATGGTAGTTTCAAACAGCCGTCTGTGTGTATAGACTATCCTGCCACAAAATGCTGCAAAAATCCAACACAACGCTAATGGTTTAAGGTGTTTACATGTCTGTACTGCACTTCAATTATGCAAATTTATTTTTATTTTATTTATTTATTTATTTTTATACTGCATACACCACGTCTTAATCTGAGGTCATAAACAACAATCAAAATCAAAAATTGCTGTTTTAGATGGTACACTCTTAGTCAGAATATTGTATTGATTACATTAAAATGGGATTATTGGTGTCCATGTAAATATACTCGATAGAGATGTCCTGATGTTCAGAGGGAGACTGTTCCAGAGCTTTGGGGCTACAACACAGAAAGCTTGATTACCTTTTGATTTAATGCAAGTTGAAAATGCTAGAAAAGGGAATTTTCCCACACTAAAATGTTTAGATACATTTTTGTTCTCATAATTTGAATCCTTTGAAAGTAGTGTATGTTATAATGCTGCTATGTGCTGTCTAGTAAAATGCACAGTATATTTAAGTACAATCTATATATTAAAATACAGTCTTTAGTGGTTCCCGGTTTTTCTTAAAACCAAACTGGAAAGCAGGGTTGTATGACATCCTTAGCATTGCGACACAGAACACAGTCCTTGACCCTAGTTAAAATTGCTAATTTTTCTGGATTTTTTTTTTACACGTTTTAATCTATTTTTAATCATTTTTATTCTTTGTTTTTGTTTTCTTGTATGTTTTTTTTTATTCTTATATGAAGCATTTTGAAATTACCATTGTGTGTGAAATGTGCTATATAAATAAATCTGTCTTGCATTGGATTTGAACATTCTTTGAAACATTTTGGGATAATGCAAGTACTTAGGTCAGCAAAATATAGAACACTGTTCTTGTTGGTCTCGAATACTTTAGTAAGAAATCATACATGTCTTTAACTTTGTCCTATTGATGTAACATTTAAACAACTAATAGAAAACTTTTTGTGTTGTGGTGGTTCGTTTACATGAAAATGGCATTTTGGAGCCTAAATCATTTTTTGTAAATCGTACTGCTATTGTTTTCCATCTACAAGAAGCAAATTTGTGAAATTGATAACATCACAAGCATTCTTAATGTGTTTTGATTAGAGGTATTCACAAGTACTCGACTACATAACTATTCACATGCAGGTTTTTAGTGTTTCTTTACAAAGTGGCATTGCTATTTACTGGTCTGGCATGCATATTACATCACATTGTCTTTTTTGTTCACAATCAGTGTGAACAGGGATCAGTTTGATTTGTTGTTTGTATAAGAAACCTTCAAAATGTCAAAGAACATAACTTCATTGCCTCCGGCGCCTAGACTACAGCTAGAGCTGCGCACCGATGGATTACTCTTCAGTGTTTGGACTCCAAGTAGTGAATATTAAACATCTCTGAACTGAACTGAACTCCAACACTAATAACTAGACTGACACTGTTCTATGTGAAGCTGCTTTGACACAATCTACATTGTAAAAGCGCTATACAAATAAAGGTGAATTGAATGTAAAGGTATCCTATGGTGGGTGGCTCAGTGGTTAGCACTGGCTCCTCCCAGCAAGAAGGTTGCTGGTTTGAGTTTGTATATTCTCAACATGTTCGCGTGGGTTTTCTCCGGGTGCTCTGTTTTTCCCCACAGTCCAAAAAACATGCGGTATAGTTGAATTGAATAAACTAAATTGGCCGTATTGTATGAGTGTGAATGGGTGTTTACTAATACTGGGTTGTGGCTGGAAGGGCATCCTCTGCATAAAGCAGTAAGTGGCGGCTCATTCCATCGTGGCAACCTCTGAAATTGAGACTAAGAAAAAGGAAAAGGACTTGACTAGCTGTTTTTGGAAAAAAAAATCAACATGATTTTGACAATGTCATGAAATTACTAGGTTTTCTTTGTAGTTTATGTGGTTAATTATTGGCCTGCATTGTATTATCATCTGAATGTGGCAATGGATTCTATAATAATAATAATAATAATAATAATAATAATAATAATAATAATAATGGGCGCCACGGTGGCGTAGTGAGTAGCACGTTCGCCTCACAGCAAGAAGGTTGCTGGTTCGAGCCCCAGCTGGGTCCGTTGGCATTTCTGTGTGGAGTTTGCATGTTCTCCCTGTGGTTGCGTGGGTTTCCTCCGGGTGCTCCAGTTTCCCCCACAAGTCCAAAGACGTGGTACAGGTGAATTGGGTAGGCTAAATTGCCTGTAGTGTTTGAGTGTGAATGGTGTGTGTGTATGGGTGTTTCCCAGATTAATAAAGGGACTAAGCCGACAAGAAAATGAATGAATGAATGAATAATAATAATATTAATAATAATAATAATAACCACAATAATAATAACAATAATGAAATTATTATTATTAATAATAATAATGATGATAATAATAATAATAATAATAATAATAATAATAATAAATGCCCCAACATTTTTTTTCCGACATGCAAATAGTGCAGTAGATTTTGTTTTGAAAAGAACTAGGCTTCATGGACATTTGTGATAATTTTGAAAAATACCAAAACTGCCAAAGGGTTTCTTTTAAACTTCTAACCTCAAGTATAAGCTTTGGCAAACACTGCTAGTGATACAATTTGAACTTGCTTTATTATTTGCTGCAATTTTCAAATTCGCAAACTCTCTAAATATTACCGTTTCACACTGAACCAGAGTTCAAACGAACAGTCAAGTTTAATCACAGTTCAGTTCACTTTTAAGTGACAAGGTTGAGAAAATGACATCCACGCAGGCAATAAACATGGCAATGCCAATCAGCAGCAAAACAGCTGCAAGCCATTGTTTCACGCAATCTCCAGTTCCACC
The DNA here is from genome assembly GCA_903798035.1 of Danio albolineatus. Lineage (NCBI taxonomy): Eukaryota > Metazoa > Chordata > Actinopteri > Cypriniformes > Danionidae > Danio > Danio albolineatus. Next base: position 3,020,641 of record CAIGQQ010003610.1, on the reverse strand, counting down.
TCTCCGCACTGACAAAATTCATAACATTCAGTGTTCTGACTCATTATACAAAGTGCTATTCAGATGTACATGAGCTGCTCAGACGTCCACGACTATGATGTTTGAGAGCTGCTTTTGTCCCTCTCTCCCAAAGCCAAAGACAAGCCTTGTCAGCCTACAATTAAGAACAGCAGAGAGGCTGTTAATAAGTGGCATTCGGAGGATTTTCATCAGCGTGCGGACGACGATGGAGAAAGCGAAACATTGGCTCTGATTGACACTGCCAATCGTTTATTACGAAGTCGTCCCGCTCTCCAGGCTTCTCCCTCCGTCTGCTTCAATTCCTCCTTTCAACTTCTTTCATCCCTTTCTTGTGTGTGCCACAAAGCAAGAAATTAGTATGACAATGGATATAGGACTAATCTTTGCTAAAACGCGCTCATTACCGTGGTGCATGGAATTAAAAGCGATTGTACGGAATTAAAGTTAATTGTGCATCCCCAATTTCTTGCCCCCTTTTTTTTTTCCATTTTCTTTTTCCCCTTGTTTTTTCCTCTGAGGTCGCTCACAACGAAGTGAGATGTTTCTCCTTATTTAAACCCCACCCTCCTTCTCTTTTTGCTTTTGCAACTCCTGAATAATGAACTTAACAAATAAAAGAATAATTACAGACTCGTGTTCTTGACTATAAACGAAACGCACCTCCCTCTAATGAGCGTTTCATGTTTTTCTTTCTCGCGAGGGCTACTGAAGGGGCAGTTTCTCTGTATGCCTTTCACTCTTTCTCTATAATCCTTTTTTAAAATATTCAGCGCTAATCTGCATTAACAATGTAATTACAGGAAGACTTTGAACGCTACTGACTGTTTCAAAATGACTGTGGTGCATGATTGGACTTAATTTTGATTTGCTAGTAGTGTGAGGTAAATATCTGAAGAGCTGTCAGAAATGTGTACAGATTCGCTGTTAATATTTGACTTTGTTTAATTGACATTGGGTTTGTAATGTAATGCATTCGATTTAGTGGCTAATACATATGAATTTGTAAGATCTCATTAGTACATTTTAGTATGAATTGCGCATCTGCTATGGCGGTTGAGTTAAGGATGGGTTTTGGAGGCACACATTCATTTGTTAGTTGAGCTGATGTGTTCAAAAAAGTATTTACAATGTATTGATGTATTTCCCAGTACTGGGTTGCAGCTGGAAGGGCATCTACTGCACTTGGAATTTTTTATTTTTACTTTAAACTATTTTAAAAAACTTATTTAAATTGAGCTGAAACAACATGATTCTTGAGATTTCATTGGGACAACTTAATTTTTTTAATGTTCAATTAACAGAAATATGTTAAGTGTTAAGTTAACACATTAAGTTAAAACATTAGTTAAAACATATGCTGGAATAGTTGCCGATTCATTCCGCTGTGGTAACCTCTGAAATAGAGACTAAAGCCTGGTTTATACATCTGCGTCAAGTGATCGCCGTGACCCACAGCGCATGCATTGTTATGCATTTATATATGTTTGTTCCTCTGTGTCGAGTTTCTTCGCTGGTGTTTTGTTTTTTCTAAACACTACCTTAATGTACAAGTGGCTCAAACATGCTCAATTTTGAGGCAGGAACCCGCAGACATGCAACAAGTTTATTCCTAAGTTAAACACAAAGCAACAGTTTCCATCTGAAGCTCCTTCAAGGGACTCGACACTTGTAAACACTCGCTTCATCGGGCTCGCGTGGCTCTCGTCACTGCCCACACACATCAGCTTGACCAAGCCGACCAATCACAGGGCTTGCTTTACGCGTTGTTTCAACGTGTGGTTACATTTTTTTGAGAGGTGTGCGTCAGCGGCGGCCATGCGCAGGCTGTGCCGAGGCATACGCGTGTGCTTGACGCAGAAGTATAAATCAGCCTTAAGCTCTAGGAGAATGAATGAATGAAAGTGCATGAATTGGAAGCTTCGACTTTTTTTTTTTTTTTGTATTGACAGTTTTTAGAGAAATGGAAAATTAAATGAGAAAACAGTGGGCGTGGCTTTTCTACTGCGAGTTGATTGGGTGTAGTAAAGTAGGCATTTCATTTAGAATGATTGGTAAAAGGAAGAGTTATTACTTAACCATCTCACCAATTTTGTTTGTTGTCATAGTGCTGTCAAAACTGAGTTGGAGAGGCATGATAAAGTATGTTAACCACACCCAATACCTCAGCATGTAATCTGAGAGTTTAACTGAAAACAAACATTAAGTGTGATTTCAATTGTAGATTACAAGAGCAAACCATTCATTTTGTTAATGACATGAATTGTTCACCACAAAACTAACAATGTGGGCTAACAAAATCAATATGGTTAGTTTTGATTTCATGTGTACCTTAACAACCTCAGGACTGCAAATAGGGCTGTCTTTTAAAGGAGCGGTCCAGAATGTATTTTTAAAGCTTGATTGTGTTTATGGGGTGCAAAGCAATGTGTGCTCATGCTTCACTTGTAAAAAAAAAAAAAAAATCATGTTATTATATACTGCTACTCAGCTAACATGAAAACAACTGTCATATTTCCTAATTCCTCTGAAAGCCCGCCCTCAAGAGGCTCTGATTGGTCAGCTAACATAATGGTGATGCCACACCTCTACTAGCACACGCTTTGCCTCTGCTGTGTAAATGCAGTCAGTCAGTGTAACTGTAAATGACCTTTCCCAAATGTTAGCTATGTCGTTCTTTACAATTATTTAGAACAAAATTAAAATACAATTGTATGCACTTCTCTCTGTGTCGTGTCCTTTGAAAGGCCAAAAACAGAAGCTGAAAAAACGTTAAGATTAAGCATATTACATTCGGAGATGTTTATGTTCACACAGCTACATTACATATCAACTAAAGTTTCAAATATTATATTGTAGTGGATCACCTCTATAAAGGTTTGAGTTATTGTTACATATAAAGTACATATAAAAGTACATATAAATGCATATTACATATAAAGTTACATATAAAATAAAGTTCCATACAGCGAAATATACATTGAGTGGAACCCAATTGTACTCTGTAAGCGTATTAATTCATAACTAATACAACAACTGAGACCGCTTTAAACAGTCACCATTAATAAGCATCATGTTGTTCATTTAAACATTCAGTATTCAATTGTAGAATGGGCAGTCAAAATAATCGTTGTAAGTACTTGATCAGTTACATCTTCGCTGACAGGACCAAATTGCAATTATGAAGCCCTTCATATCAGATGAGAAAAACATTTAGTCCCAGCCTAAATTTTAATAATTCGTTTTTAATATTAACTTTCACTTATACCATCCAATTGCAGTTTTGGTCGCTTCCACCAGTGGTACACAGAGTGCACACTTCACCTTTGTTTGTTTCTCTCTCTGATTCTTCCTCTTTCAGTCATTTTATGTCATTGCTGTATAATTAAATGTTTGTATTCCCTCTCAGGGACACATTTTCATTGTGTTATGCACAACAGACACATTTTGCCACCCGCTAATGAAGTTCTTATGGATGCGAGCAGTTATAGGTGATTTTTACAGCCCGTAAGGAGACATCAGGGAAGGAACAAATGTAAGAGATGGAAAAATGAAAGATTTAGATGCAAGGAAAAAGACATCGAAGAGTAAAAGCGAGTGCTTAAGTGAAATGAGAGTAAAATGGAGAAATGCCAGATTAAACTTAACGGTAAAGTGTAGAAAGAAGTGATAATGTGTTTTAAAGGGGGAATGTAAAAGTCAAACGAGCGAGGGTGGAAAAGGAATACGATCAGGGTGAATCTCAGGGTCAGGCCTGTGCTGCGTCTGCTGATGTCTAACGCTGCCCAGCAGTCTGTGCCAGTCTCTGTGGGCCAGCAGTCACCTTGGTGCAGTGAAATACAGTTGGCCGTAAAGGCACATAAAGCACTGAATGAGAGGAAAAGGGGAAAGGCAATTGACCTTGGCTGGCTGACTGACTGCAGGAGAGATGAGCCATGTGCTGAGCAAGGACTGTCGTTCCACCTGCAGAAGCTTGGAGAAAGGCAGATCTGCTGTCTTTGTGTCTGTCGGCGGAGGCATTTTTCTCAGTGAAAGTTGGTTTTTAGCTTGGTTTTACCTGGAAGTGATACTGAGCTATTTCCCCAATGAATGGACTTTGAAACAAGCTCATTCTTCTGTAGATTGCAGAGTTGGAAGCTGAGAGTTTTTTTCCTTTTTTTCAGTAGCAGGAACTGAATGATCTTCTGATGGCTCTTTTGAGCGGGTTCTTTTAATTGAATGAAGCATACAGTGCAGTCATTGCAATTCAGTTAATTACTGACTGAATTTGACCCATGAGCTTTTTTGGTTTGGTGAATCTAAACTACACCCAGCATCCAACCAATAACTCTCATACAGATGCAAAATCTGAGCTACTGTAGATATTTTTAGTAGATGAAATGTATAATTATTATTTTTTAAAAATATTATACCCTCTTAAGGACCTTGTGACTTAAATTACTGCTATTGTTGTTTGTGTACATGGCGTTATGAAGATGTTTGAATCATAATATTAATGAAAGGTTTGGATTAAAGATGAAAGTATCATGTGAAAATGTAAAAAATGGGTAAAATAATGCTCCATTGTCATTTTATTGTATAAATTTATGTATAAAATTAAACTACATATTCTGATGGTTGTGACAGTCTAAAGTTGTACAAAAAGCGATAATGTGTGAATAATGTGTGATTTAATGTGTGATTTTTATTTTTTCATTTATTTATTTATTTTTAAATAGCCTATTTTGAAAGAATTTAAATTTGCATTATATAATCATTTGGAAGTGGATGGAATTGCATATGTTTTCCCAAATAGTCTTTTCTCAAAAATACTGAAAGAACTTTTAATGGAACCACGTAAAACATAATGTTAAATCCCTAAAATGTCTTGGTATAACAAACATATTACATTTTAAAAGATTGACTTGGACTTTCTTACGGTGGCCGAGAGAGCTTAATGTGCTGCAATTTAAGAAAAGCATGCAATTACAAAAATGCCTGCAATGTAAGAAAATATAATAATATGTTTGACATCACACGTGCTGCAAATCCTCACAACGCAAACACATTTAAAAAGCAGGCTGCATTTTCACACAACGCAAACAAATGAATAAAATGTGCTGCGTTTTCACACATTGCAAACAGTTTACGAAAGTGCACTGCATTTTCTAACGGAGCACAATGTTTCAAGGAGATGTGTGGTTGTTCTTTAAAAGGTGAGTTTTTTTTTTTTTACTTTATTTATATTTTTATTTTTATTTATTTATTTTTTTTTTTTTTTAATGCCTTTTTGTATTTTATTAGCCTGAACAACCATAGACTAAATAGCTGGGGTCTGTCACATTTAAGGGTTCCATTGAAACATTTGCGTTGTGTTCCGAGCTATTTGAAAGTGTTGTGAGTGAATCCAGCACGTTTTTATAAATTGTTTGCGTTGTGTGAAAATGCAGCACTTTAAAAAAAAAAAATGTGTTTGCATTTTGAGGATTTGCAGCATTTGCAGCATTTGCAGCATGTCAACCGGATTAATATCTTTTCTTAATTTGCTGGAGTTTTTTGTAATTTCATGTGTTTTCTTAAATTACAGCATGTTAAGCTCTCTCAGCCACCGTACTTTGTTTCTATGCCACACACAACACTGCTACGAGATCAAGCAACAAAAAAGAATGAAATCACTCCCAATTAGAAAAGGGTGTTGGAAGAGTTTCCTTCAACTCTTTGACAAGATCTGATCAAATTTTCTCATGGTTGCTATCATTATGGCTTTAAAAGTCACTCAAAATGTCATTCAAACTGACATTTAGACATTTTTAATATTACTAAAAGCGCAAAATCTGACCTGAGATCATAATTACCGTTGTTTGTTTGCTATTATTCCAGCTGCAACTACTGAAAAAACTCTTTCCTCCGACTTTTCACATCATGGCTGATTAACATGAAAAATACATCTTTAATTGAAAATTGTGGCATTGCCTCGTGCCTGCATGGTTAGGACACTGTATATGGTGATATATACAGAAAATGAAGGGCAGCACTGCAGGGTTTAGTAGGACTTTGGATGGCAATTTTGTTGCAATGTCATCTCTGTTGAGTTTTGCCTTCTGTGGCTGTTTACTGTGGACAGCGGTGCTTAATCTAGGAGGCCTGCTGGTGACCTGGCCATAGATTTAGCAGTTTGTCACACACTTGCGCGCACACACACAGACACGAAAGTTGCGCTGCGAATGCTTCATACTGTTTAAATGTCCCCTGCTTCCAGATACACATGCATAAAGACACATTAAACCCCTCAGCAAGGTGAACGCAGTGCTGATGCAGGATCATTTTGGAGAGAGAGACCGCAAACATGAGAGACGAGGGAAGAACGTCTCTAATTTTAGCCGCAAAGACTCAAAGGCCCGATATTCGCTTCTTTTTTTTATTCGTTCCCTTTTTTGGCATGGGGTTGAGTGAAAGGGGCATGGGTACGGTTCCCAGGAGCGGTGGGTAAAGCAGCCGCTATCAGAGAGGCTGGACAGCTCAATTAATCAGAACTCACTCTGGGGAGCCACAAGCCTCTGACAGGGACGTTTTATTCTGGCCCGCCACTGGACACCCAGAAGTCTGCCATCTACACAACCACTGCGAGCTGCTTGGGGTTTTTACTGCCTCTATTTCACATGGCCGCTCAATCTTTTCTCCCTCCAAACTTACCGCTGGCACACTTCAGGGACGCCCGAAGGATTGCGACGTGTGGAAAAATATTCCATACAAAAGTTATGAGTCACGGAGCTAACAGTACACCGCTCACTTCCTATGCAAAACACTTGATGAATTATTTATTGTTATTTAGACAGGTAAATTGTAAAACAGTGGGCCTATACTCATCATATTGACTACTTTATTCAATCAGACAGTTTTTATTTTGACTCTGCCAACTTGTATATCAAAAATCTAAATTCAAATGAGAAATTGATATAAATCTAATGGACAATTTTCGTTAGTTTGGTGATTTTTGATTATTTGAATTTGGTATAATCATTTAAAAGTTTGTTGTCAATGAGAGTGCACTGGTTAAAAGTGACAAGTAGAGACTTTGCCATATCAAGATTTTATTTCAGATAATCTCTGTTTCGGCAGCACAGTGGTGCAGTGGGTAGCGCTGTCACCTCACAACAAGAAGGTCACTGGTTCGAGCCTCTGCTGCGTCAGTTGGCATTTCTGTGTGGAGTTTGCATGTTCTTCCCATGTTCCTGTGAGTTTCCTCTAGGTGCTCCGGTTTCCCCCACAAGTCCAGAGACGTACTATAGGTGAATTGGGTAAGCTAAAATTGTCCGTAGTGTATATGTGTGAATGAGTGTGTGGTGTTTCCCAGTGATGGGTTGCAGCTGGAAGGGCATACGCTGTGTAAAACATATGGTGGATAAGTTGGTGGTTCATTTCGCTGTGGCGACCCCTGATTAATAAAGGGACTAAGCCGAAAAGAAAATTAAATGAATGAATAAATGCTGTTTTATCCTTCACAATGTATTTAAAAACGAAAGATGAGTGAAGGCTGAAGTAATTACTGCTGAAAATTTAGCTGAAGTGTCACAGGAATACATTTAAAGTTTTTAAAATTGAGCAAAATAGAACGTTTATTTTAAACGCAAAACAATTAAATTAAATTTTACTGTCATTTTTGTAAGAAGCTTAATGAGCATATGCAGCCTGATTTCAGGAGACAATGTAAGCATTTTACTTGTCAGTTTAGTGGCTTTGTATGAGTTCAGTTGTGATTTTAAAAAGGAGGTGTTGCACCTAACCCCACCCCTTAATCCAATCGTCATTGAGGGATAAGCAAATCGTACTAAATTGCATGAACAAGATCGTACAAGTTCATATGAATTAGCCACTAAATCAAAAAGATACGAATTGCTGTAAGATTGTGTTAGCATATGAAATGTCTTTCTGAACTTTCTAAAAAAATAATAAAGTTTACCATCACCATTTTGAATGGTAGTGTGTATGAAAAATGAATCCTTAGAGGTGCTAGTGGAAGGCTTGAAACTTTGCATAACCATAGAGATTACTGGACCAACTAGTATATTTCCCAGATAATGATGTGAAATGTTAACTGCATTATAATTGTGATTATCCCTAATAATTAGAATTAGGTTGTATGATCAGATGATCAGCAAATGCAACATTTTCACAATTTAACATTTGTAAATATTTTGTATTTTTTAAAATAATTATAATAAGCTGATTTGGCACTCAGCCTTTTTTGCTTTTAAATTCATTCATTCATTCATTTTCTTTTCGGCTTAGTCCCTTTATTAATCCGGGTTCGCCACAGCGAAATGAACCGCCAACTTATCCAGCATTTGTTTTACGCAGCGGATGCCCTTCCAGCCACAACCCATCTCTGGGAAACACATCCACACATTGTCATTCACACACATACACTATAGACAATTTAGCTTACCCAATTCACCTGTACCGCATGTCTTTGGACTGTGGGGGAAACCGGAGCACCCGGAGGAAACCCACGCAACCACGGGGAGAACATGCAAACTCCACACAGAAATGCCAACTGGCCCAGCCGGGGATCGAACCAGCGACCTTCTTGCTGTGAGGCGAACGTGCTAACCACTCGGCCACCGTGGCGCCCTACTTGCTTTTAAATATTTTTATTTATTTATTTTTTATATTTTTATTCTTGCATCTTTCTGTGCATAATATAAAATTGTATCAATGATGTGTTTATATATTAAAAATGAAGATGCATTTATAGTTTTAACGTTATTTGCTCTTTAGACATAATTGTTTTTTTTTGTTTGTTATTTTTTGCAAGTAGAAGCCTTCAATTTTTTCAATTTATTATTTTAAATACTAATGTAAGACTTTCCCTAGGTATTACAGACCTATCTTGTTAATCTTTGGATAACAGTGTGAGACACTGATCGTAGACCAGTAGCTACAATTTTGAATTGTTCCCCAGAGCAGTAATCAGAAGCAGCAGACAGTGGAGTGATTGAGAATTCAAGTCTGAGTTGCTAGCATTTGCATTTAACTTTAAATATATACACACAACATGCCCATGGCCAGAGGAAAGATTCTGCACATCCTGTGTTTAGAGCTGCTTATCTGTTTTTGTTTTTGTTTTTTGTACCAAAATGCAGATTTTGTTTAAACTCTGAAGACTGTAGCTCAGCTTGCACAGACTGGCTTAACACAAAAACACAAAAAAAGTCTCTGTGGCTCATCCACTACCTCTTGTTTGACATTTTCCAATTTTCTCCTTGTCGCTTGTTAAGTCATGGCTTGGGATTTGATTTGAGAGTGATTTTTATTTGTGTTCGTGTGAAGGGTTGTGTAAATCTGCCCACATCCTTCTGTAGATTCACAGTCATATTTTGTCATCTGTCTTACTATTCTGAGTGAAAAAACTCCTTGATGTTGTTGATTTTATAGCCTCATTATACACTGTTTTGCAGGGACCTGCTGCTCTCTTCTTCTTTTTCTCAACTCTTTGCTTAAAGTCTTGCAGACAAAAGCTATTGTGCCTGATTTATTTATTTTTTGACCAACACGAGCAATATAATAGTTTTATAAAATATGCCCAAATGATTTGCTTACAACATTAGTATATAATATAATGTAATGTAATATACTATGCGTTATTTTCTTACATGGGAAAGGATGGAAATTTTAGTGCACTAAAAAAATCTTAGATACACTTCTAGAAAAAAAAAATCAAGGGCACATTTCTAGTTTTTGTATTTTCATTATTTCTGAAATAAATAAATAAATAAATAAATAAATAAAAAAACATGTTAAATTTAAAAATAGGCATGTTTCTACCCCACAACAAAATAATACATTTATTCTGTAAATTGTAATATTTGGTATTAAATAATTTGGTCTCTTTTTATTATTCATATTTAATTCCATAATTGTTGACATTTTGTATAAGGTCTTATTTTTGCATTTACATTCATGCATTTGTCATAAACTGAAAAATGTTAAGTCATAACTTGTTTTTGTTCACTGTAAATTATAAAATTATTTAGAAGTTATGATTAACTTAAAACCACTTGCATAGTTTAAGTCAGCCTAATATAACAAGTTCAAAGGACTTGTACGTTTAATTTGATTTAGCTTAATTTAAGGCAACCTGTGTTTTTTATTTTTTTTACAGCATTGTAATTTTAGTGTTATTTAATTTTAAATTCATGAAGTTGGCATATTTAATTTAAATTTAATTAATTAATTTTTATTTAAAGTGGCATAGTGCAAGGCAAGTTTATTTATATAGGACATTTCCTACACAAAGGTAATTGAAAATGCTTTACATTAACAAGAATAAAAGAAATAAGAAAATAAAAATGACATAATTTTTAAAAACAGATCAGAACAGATGTTTTAAAGGAATGAAAAAGAAAAGACATAATAGTGCGATCTGTCGGACGTAGCACAGTGGTTATGGTAAATGCGCAGCTAAACAGATGTCTTAAGTCGTCACTTGAATGTTGGAGTACATCTGATCATTTCTGGAAGCTATTTCCAGCAGCGGGGGGTGCAGTAGCTAAAGGTGGATGAACTCTTGAAATTTCTAATTTACTCGATCCTACTGATCAGAGGGATCTGTTAGGTTTGTATTCAGTGAGCATATCGTGTATTGAGGTCCTAGGCCATTTAGCGATTTATAGACTAGTAGTAATAGTTTAAAATATATTCTGAGTGTAACTGGGAGCCAGTGTAAAGGCCTAAAGACTGGTGTGATGTGCTCTGATCTGATCAGAGTCCTGGCAGCAGTCTTCTGGATGAGCTGAAACTGTCTGATTGTCTTTTTGGGAAGACCCGTGAGGAAGCTATACAATAGAGTAATCCATCCTGCTGGTGATAAAACCATCAACAAGTCTTTACTGGAATTAAAGCATTTATTTCTTGAAATAATTTTTGAAATGATAGTATGCTGATTTACTAACGGCTTTGATGTGACTACTGAAATTCAGATCTGACTCCAGAATCACACCAAGATTCTTGACTTTATTTTTTGTTGTTTGACCCCTAGAGCTAAGGTACACCTTAAGAACCTCATCTCTGTTCTCAAATGCAATGACAAATCACTGTGTTGTTTTAATCATTAAATGAAACTCATCCCTTTGCATTTCCAGCACCATGTTCTACTTATTCTATTACTTGATCCCCGGTGGGTCAATTAATATCCCTTTCAATGCCCAATTCTACACCAGTAGCATTACAGCATCCAGCAGTAACACAAACGCCCACTATGACCAACAGTAAAGCTATTCACTCAACAATACAGTAACTCTGAATGCCCCATAATTGAATCTCCAGAGTATCCCAAGCCCCCCTCATGTGACCCTCAGATGCTCTGTGCTCCTCTTAGCATGTGTTGAGGTGTCTGCTCGGTGGCCTGTGGAGTGATAATAACCAGCCTGGTGTTTCCCAGACTCCTCTCCCATTACCTGAGTCCCGTGTTCTCTCCTGGGGCCGAGCCTGTAAAAGAACACCACGCTCGGAGACGGGCCAAAACCCCAAACAACAAACATGCTGTCTCTGAGTTAAACGGCCCCTGTGATGGAGGAGGCATCTCTGAGGGCTTTCTCTGATCACGTGGTGCAATGTGGAACATGTCTCGCATTTATTTCTTTCCTTCTTTTTTTTCCCTTCCCCTTAGACATGGTGTCTTTTTTTTCTCAGGTAGCTGGAGTTGAAAGCAGTTGTGGATTCAGGTTTGCATTTATTCAGTGTAAATACTGGAAGCGTGAAGTGTGGGAGGTAAAAGTGCTGTCTCTTTCTCTGTATTTCCCACTCACCCGCTGACAGGCGCTGGATGAATAAAACATTGTACAAGACATTGTACAGATTTTTTCTCATTGGGGAAGAGAAAACTTGTCATTAGTTGTAAGTCTTCCTTTCAGTTTGGCCAAAAGATGATGGGGAAATTATACATTTGCTTTTTTTTTTCTCTTGAATGCATGGCACATTTATAGCCCAATGGTTGGCTTGTGGATTATTTGTTGGTTTGCTGATATACTGATTAATTTTTTTATTGTGTTTTTTGCTCTATATGAAAGTCATTTGAATCTTTAATTTATTAACTAATTCACTGTTCACTAAAATATGAAACGAGAAATTTAATAACACATTTGTAAGTAGGCTTCTAATAACTTCTACAAGAAATTCAACAGTTTGTAGCTAAAAAAAAAAAAAAAAGACTTGTTATATTTTACCCGATTTTATTTCAACTTGGTCTGCACAATAATGAAAAAAAAACCCTGACATTGTAATATTTAGTTTTTCTGTGATTTATATATTGCAGTTTGAATACAGTTTCTGCAGATGGCCCGAGTTGCTCTTTGGAAATGATTCATCATTTTTAAAAAATGATTAGAGTAACTTTAGTAATAATAATAACATGTATAATGATGATGATGATAATAATAATAGTAATATGTTACTTGAGGAAAGTGAAAGTATGATATGTTATTTTTGCTTTAAGTAACACAATTAGTTTTATTTTATTTTTTTTAAGAGATTTACAATGAAGTGTATTTTTCCTCAACACTCTCAAGAAAGATAAATAAAAAAAGACTCAAATCAACTAAGGTCATCTGCCTTAAATACACGCAGACATGAAAAACGCTCACCCTTTTATGGTTAAACTTTAATAATAACTTGACTTCTTCGAATTCACCATTTAGAAAAGTGGCGGAAGGTAGATTTTTTTTTTCTTTTCTTTTTTTTTTTCTCAGATGCATCATCTATTGGACTGCGTCCCTATTATCACAGATGCAGTAGAAGGAACCTGCATGGATTCAAGATTCTCATAGAAATCAGTTAAGTTTGGTGAAGGAAAAATCATGGTTTGAGGTTACATTCAGTAAGGGGAGGGGTGTTCTTTTCCATTCCAGATGACTTTATTAACTTGCAGAGATGTATGGATGCAGTCGTCCAAGCTCATAGGGGTCATACACGATATTAATGCTTTTTCCACTACACCATGACTTTATATTCTATATGGTACATTATTACTGTTGTGTGACAAGACTTTTGTCTGAGCAAAGTCAGACCTTTCCTAATTCAGTAATTAAAAATCTGGGCATAATCATATTTTATTTTGGTTAGTGTAATCTAGAGGCCTTTGCCTTTCATATAAGCCACTTTTGATACCAAATGATCATCTGGAAGTTATTATTTGGTGCTCCTAAATCTTAGACCAAGACTTTTGTCAGGTAGTGTAGTGCTAGTCAACTTTTGAAGTGGATCAACCTTTTATCAAAGTTGTCCTAAAACTATTTAACAACACTTATACTGGTCCTCTTTAAGTGTTGACTATTGTGCTGCTTTAATTATATTGTGCCACTCTTTATAAAGTAATGAATTATTACAACTTGGGCTAATCAAGTCATCTGGTGACATTTTTTGCATATCACTGAAATAGTTTTTTATTATTTCAGTTTTTTTCCCTATATTGTGGAGCCATGTTTGTAAGTATGTAAAGTTATCAATCAGTGTATATGGCTTAATTTATTTGAATTGATTTATTATCTGAGAAATGCATCAAAAAAACAGTAGGTCATGGAATTTTATTAAAGAGCCCCTATTATGGGTTTTTGAAAATGAGCTTGTATGCAGTGTGTCACACAGCTCTAAGTGAAGTGAAATGTCCAGCTAAGGCTTAAATCTGAAAGTGCACAGTGTTTAAAACTATTGATTCATCTATAAAAGAGTCGACTCATAGTTCCTCAAACGAGTCGTCGTGCTAACGAGTCTTTAGCCGTTTCGGCATTACGTGAACACGAAACATAAGCCCCGCCCATTTATGCGCGCGCAGATTCGAAATCCCCAATCCTGCCCACAAACAACAGCGGTGAGGAAATGTTGCCAGATCGGGCGGTTTTCAACTTGATTCTGCAGGTAAAACCCTTTGGACAGGGTTTGGGCTGAAATAAGTCAGCAACATCTGGCAACACAGTGAAGAGCACTGTGCTTAGCTGGATATTGGAAGTGTGCAGAGAACCCAGAGATGAGACTTTGAAGAGTTAGTCCTTTCTGCAGAAATATCTCTGCATTAAACCCTAGCCATGTGCTGTTACCCCTCCGAGGAGTGCTTACAACGGAGAATTAGGAGCACCGGGACATTTCCTGGCCTGCTATCCAGCAAGTGTGAGTAAGTACGATTAAAACAGTCACCTCATTGTTTTCTCTAGCTTGTAAATTATGCATTTAACTGTGTTTTGTAACTTGTAACCGCTTGTAGTGTCTCTGGTTAACTTGTATTCTCATATCGCGTCTAAAAGCACGTTGTAAACGCGACGCGTGCCGCTGTGTTTACGGATTAAAATGCGTTTGAGCGTGTTCCTCTGCTGTTTGTCGTTGCTATGGACACCATGAGCTCTGCTACACACGTGCGGCGGTGCTGTTTATAATGGTTCAGCTTTTGCCGCTGTGTGCATTAATACTGAATGTATGTCGCTGTTTTTACTTCTGGTTAAGAATTAGAGTGATATGCTGGGAGACCGGGGGGTTAGTTTTCGGGGTGAGGTGTCTGAAATACGGGCGACTCCCGTTTAAAGCGAGTGTTAGCAGATTAGCTCACGCACACACTATGACTGACTAACGTTGAGCGCTGTCGACCAATCGCAAAAGACTGGTTCATCGGTCCAATCAGCGCAGTTTAGCATCGCGCGAAGGAGGGGTTTTGGAACAAATGAATCCCTGAACGATTCATATAGGAGTCGCTGGGATAATGAGGTAAAAATAAATGCATATTATAAGACAATGAAAGTGTTTTTTGACCTTGCAATCAGATCAGCCTGCTGTTGGAGACCCCCAAAACTAAAATATGACCCTTTTCAATGTATAATATGGGCTCTTTAAACTAGTCAGTTAATTTTACCGAACGAAGAATGTCCACATCGTACTTAACAACGAGAGCACAGTTGAAGAAACACCCATGTATTCTACTTTCTCTGTCTCATGTGAAGTGACTGCACACATCCAGCTGGGCCTTTTTATGTCCGTATTCTTGTTTTTCATTCTTTTTTTGCTGTCTTTCTTATGCAAACTGGCATTGCATGCATCCAGCTGGGCCCTTTTCCACTTCGCGCACTCTACCCTGAGTTCATGACTCGTTCAAGCTCATATCTAATTAGAGTACTTGTTCAACGCAGTTTGTACATGTTCTCAGTGCCCTTGTCTCTGCCTGAGCAAACCAGGCCATGGTAGCAATGTTGTCACAACCTGTATGCATAACTTGCACTGCATATCTTTAGTGCAGGTGCATGAAAAATAAGCTGCATTGGCTGCAATTGTGCAAACATCATATTGCATTGCTGCTTGAATTTTGGCCATTTCAAATATATATATATATAAAACTAAAGCCTTTTTTTGGACAACAAGGCTAGGTAGCATTTTTACGTTCTTACACAGTAACTGAGGCTTCCAAAATCAGATAGCATCATGAGTGCCTATGGTTGCATGACTTTAATAGTTGAGTACAAACTTAATTTCTAAATGATAATGTCTTGTTTCATAAGGAGAATGATTGAAAGTAAGTCTTGTGGTGCCTTTACATCTGTAATTTTAGTTCTTTCGACCATAAATGAAAGTAACATTTAATCCTTGTCCAAATTATATAATCCAGATATATTTTCAAACCCGAAAAAACTTTGTGGTTTGGTTTTCGTCCATGTGCAAATGCAGTGTCAGATCTCTGAAACCAAAACTTTTTGAAAACTTCTCCTGTCAGGGTGAAGCTTATTTTTTTTTGAAAGCTCCAGGGTTTGTGTTTTTGGATTGTTTTCACTGTCATTTACGTTTGTGATTACAGATTATGCATCGTGACCTCTACAAGGCTGACGTAACAAATTATTTTGCTAATAACTGTGCTAACGGGGCTTGTAACTTGTATACTGATACATGGATAATTATTCCACTTAAATGTGGAAAAGAGGCATCAAAAGCAGTCAAAAAGAACCCATAATAACTTTTTTGAGGCTTCTGATTGGCCAACATGACTTTACAGTTAGGAGTATATTGCCAGCTCTTATTTGGCATGCTCTTGACAGTGCTTCATTGGGTGTTTTTGCATTTTCATGTAGACAAAGGTTATTTTTTTAAAACCTTATTTTTAAGTCATTCATTGTTGCTTCTGCTTAGTCTCTTTTATTTATCAAGGGTTGCCACATCAGAATGAACCACCAACTTATCCAGCATATGTTTTACACAGTGGATGCCCTTCCAGCTGCAACCCAGTAACACCCATACATTCTCACATTCACACACATACACTACGACCAATTTAGTTTATTTAAAGCCTATGAAGCATGTCTTTGGGGGAACTGGAGCACCTGGAGGACACCCATGTGAACACAGGGAGAACATGCAAATTCCACACAGAAAGGGCAACTGACCCAGCTGGTACTCAAACCAGCAACCTTCTTGCTGTGAGGCGACAGTGCTAACCACTGAGCCACTGTGTCGCCATTTTTAAAATTATCTGTGGAAAAAAAATATGATAATTAAAAATCTTCCACTTTATACCAGACAAATAAAGATCTATTTCAAGGACGTATTGTTTCTGACATCTGTATTGAATCTATATTATGACTCATTAAAAAAAGAGTGTACAAACTTTGATTCAGTTTAGATGCCTTTAATCGGTGTTGTATTTTATATTTTAGTTAAATCACTCCAGAGTTTGTTTGGAAGTGGACCAACTAATCCTTTCATGCCTCTCGTTCCACTTCTTTGGAGCACACCAAGCTTCAGATGGCACTGTTCACACTAATTCAAATGAACCGCGCTAACA
The DNA here is from genome assembly GCA_903798035.1 of Danio albolineatus. Classification (NCBI taxonomy): domain Eukaryota; kingdom Metazoa; phylum Chordata; class Actinopteri; order Cypriniformes; family Danionidae; genus Danio; species Danio albolineatus. The sequence continues at coordinate 3,003,837 of CAIGQQ010003610.1, read as the reverse complement.
GAGCAGTCACACCAGAGTTCATTTTAATCAAACCAAACCTGTCAAGTGTGAACACACCCTTACTGTAGATTTGGGCCTCGCAAGCCTTTTAATCACACTGTGACCTCCCCATATGCCCTAACTCATCTCATAATGCCCAGAGTCCATCCCCTCACACCCTGTGTTACCAGTGTCAGTGTGGCATGGGTTTAATTAGCAGGGTATAAGGGCACCCAGCTGCCAGGTCCCATCATTCTAATGGGCACTCATACTCCATGCCCCTGGGGGAGCTGGCAGCTTCAGCTGCTCTCCCCACTAGCGCTCCTCTATGAGCCAGCTCAGCAAAGAGACAGTCTGACTTTCTGCACAGGTTTCAAGTGCATAAACTGTGGAGTCTGAATGTATACTAGTGGAAATGCTTGTGTTTGGGATCTTTATATATATGTTTGTGTGTGTGTGTGTGTGTGTGTGTGTGTGAAATAATAAAATAAAACAATATACAGTAATTCGAGAAGTTCTTTTTTGCTTTTAAGGGGTCATAAACTGATTTTCTTTATTCATTTGTACTTTTTCTCTTGGGTCCACATTATCAATGTTTTCATAAAAAAAGAATAATTTAAAGTAATTAATCAAATCAAACTGTTTGTAAAAAAGGCACTGCTTGAGTGATTTCTAAATGGGCCTTTTTTGTAAATTATGTGGAGTTTAAAAAAAGCAAATAAAGGACAAAGTTTTTGCTTATGTGGTCTGAAATTCATTAAAAGTACAGTTCATCCACTTGTTGTTCTTAAAGGTGAGATCATAATGCAGGAAACCGATTCTTAGTACTGAATAGACTGCAGATAATCCTTTTCATTTAGTTCCTGTTTAGACCTGTATTTGGCTCTTGTTATTTACAGTAACAACTGCAGCATAAAGACCAGCAGACAGGATGACACGATGATCTTGTTTTTAGAGCAATTTGCAAATTATCAAAAGTAGGCATGGGATGATAACCATTTTCAAGGTATATCGCAGTTTGGAAAAATCAAGGTTTTTATACCGCCAAAATTTTCTATACCTTAGGAATGCTATACCATTCCTAAGGTGCAGTATGAGTAAGATTTTTTTTAAAATTTACAATTTATTTATTTTTTGGTGTAAATTGGAAAGACATCTGTGTTTTTGAAACAAATGAAGAGAGCAGAAGTCAATGATTCACATGAATATTTAGCCTGACATGTTTACTGCTCCAAAATACTTTAGATGTATCTCAAAATAAAATATATTGTGTTCAAAGGGGAAAAAGGTTTTGTTTTTTCGCCAGACATTTAAAAATAATATTTTTTAGAGCAGTAAACACAATACAGTCATACAGTATAACCATGAAATTTTTAGCTAAGGTTATCATACCGACAGAATCTTATTCCAGCCCATGCCTAATCAAAAGAGCGTCATGTGCTGGAAACATGGAAAATGAACCTTTGCTAAAATAAATAAATAAATAATTGTAAAAAAAAAAAAAAAAAAAAAAAAAAAAAAAAAAAAAAAAAA
>CAIGQQ010003610.1:2951762-2993201 GCA_903798035.1 Danio albolineatus | reverse complement strand
ATAATAATAATAATAATAATAATAATAATAATAATAATAATAATAATAAACTGTGAAAATATATATAAACATAGTTAACCTGCAGTTATATAGTGCATATAGGTCTATGTGCACATGTTCAATGGAGTGTATTTGGGATATCAAGTGCTATAGATGAAAATATGTACTATATAAACATATAAAACATAGAAATATTTGTAACAAGTATTTCTAAGTGCCTGGTGTATTAAGACAGGAAGAGTGTGTCCTACGGGTGGTTTGTCAAGCCCACTCACCTGCTCGGAGCACACTTGCACATCCTACAGTTATGTGATGCGTTGTGTGTATGAACTGAGAGCTATTCCTGAGTTTAGGAGCCATATATGAAAAGGTTTGACCTCGTTTAGTGAACTTTGCTATTCTGAGGAGTAACAGAAGCTCTGGCTGATTAGATAATTGCATTAAAAAAGCTCAATCACGTGGCAGCACCTTTTAGATGTATAGATATGGTAAGGATGATCTTCTGAACTTTAAACTGAGCATCAGAATGAGGAGAAAAGTTGATTTAACCTCCTAGGGCTTAGTGGCCACATATGTGAACAGCACATTTTAGCTCTTATGTCCACAATTGTATACTTTGTATGTCTGTAACAAAATATAAAACATTCAGTGTCATCCTGCAACTGTTTTGTAGCATATGAAATGTCCCAAACACTATTTTCAACTGTCCAAAATGGGCAAAACATTTTGTTTTTACTTTCTGATAGTCAAAAGATGTTCAAAAGTATGTGTGTATGTGTTATTAACCACGAGTCCACATACTGTATATGGACATCATTTTTCTCTAAAAGTACATCATATCAAAAGATACTCAGGTTTTATTCTAATTAGGTTCCAATAAGCTCAAATAGCAAAGAGAAATAAACGCATGCAAAAAAACAAAAACTTGGGCCTTTAAGTGACTTTGTTACATGGTGTTTGAAAATCAACGCATTGCAGATTGAGAAATGATTCTGCATAGATTGACATTTTCCGAATGAATTGCGATTTCGTCTTGAATCGATTCTGAGCTTGGTTTTTACAAGCAGATGGTACTGTATGTGCATTACAATAATGTCCAAAGTGAGCTGTGTTTAAATGAATGTCATGGTAAAAATCTGAGAGGCAAGTACATTTGACCACTTACAAGTGCACTTTTTAATGTGCATTTAAACGTATGGTTAAAACTAGCCCAGAGAGCCTGGAGTCTGAAAAGTCTTCATTTGTGCTGGAACATTCATATAATTGGGTCAGAATTTGGTGTAAACAACATGAAAGCATGCATTGCATATTTTTTGGCACACTTCAGGGCCTTTCCACTCAGCTGTGGCTAATTTGTTATCTATAGTTCACATGTAGTAGATTTGTTTTGTAAAAACTCGACAAATAAATTCAGAGTGCAGCATTGATTCTGCGACACTCCTCATTGATGCAATCACCGAATTACCAAAATATGAAATCAGAAACAAAATTACAGCAACAGAATCTCTCAGAGGGCTCTCACGGGGAACAAGCCAATTTGGGAACGCAATTAATCCGAGTAGTCCATCATTTCACTTGCGTATTGTAAATGTTATTTAAGATTCATTTACAAATGTTCTGTCTCGGATAGTGTCGTAAAGAATAGCTGCTGCGTAATTATGTGTAGCGATTATGCGTGACGCTTTCATTATCGTGCACCATAAATAATCAGGCAGTTGTTTTTTTGTTATTGTGTGGCATTTATGATGACCAGACATCATTGATCTGGTGTCATCCAAGAGGGATGTATCGCATCAGAGAGCATCATGGGATTTACGTCTGCCGGTTTCTCGCTGCCGTCAGTCAGTTTCAGTGTGTTGCTGTGAGCTCCGTCTGAAGTGTTTGATAAATGGCAGGTCTGTAACTGAGTTGACCTCTTGTTTCTGCTGAAGTGTCATTCTTTAGTGCTCAGGAGACCCTTTCACACTTCCGATGGAGTGGAGGATCAGAGTGCAAAAGTGTAAATGTTGTTCATTCACCGTTACTCTGACCGCTTCAGGCAAATATAATATAGATGCATTGACTTATGAAGCACTTTGGATGAATGATGTGTGTTGAAGGCTCATCGGGGTCCTATCATGATCTGTTGAGAGCTCAGAGTACTGTGAAACTGTATTAATAGATGACTTTCAGAACTCGCAACTTCTATCCCACAGTCCAAATAAGATATTTAGAGAAAAAAAAAGTTCTGAAATCAAAACACTGGGGAAAGGGGAAGTTATGTATTCAGGATTGCATTATGGGATTTCAAAATTCTAGTTCTTTGAATTCAGTTATATGACATCTTAAAATGCTTAAAATACCTTTTTTTTGTAGATTAGATCAGTGGTTTACAACTGGTTTGGCCACGGGACCCACATTTTTTTTTTATGGTCATCAGCCGTGACCCAATTTTTTAGTAACTAATAGTATAATTTTAGGAATTATAATTAATTTGTATTTATTTGTTAACATACACAAGTAGTGACAGATAAATCATAAGAAAATCACCTAGACTTGCATATAAACAATATTTTATTGCTGTCATTTTAACAAAATGTATGAAATTATAGAAATATTACAGGGTAAGGGTAAGGAAAGGTTCAGTTACCATGAACTAAACTGAACTGTTAATAAAACATTACCGCTGATCCTGTTGAAAATAACAAACCAGCAAACTACTGTAAAATGATTAAAACAATAACAACCATTTTTACATCTAATATGACAGCAATTATAATCATCTGTTTCAGTTAACAGTAATTTGGGAAGCTAATGAGATAACTGAGGATGTGCTTTACCGCTGATAAGGGTTTCAAAGTCTGCGGTGATGGAAGATATTGCTAACCAAAGATCGTGCTCTATGTCCAACCTGTTCTTTTACTTTGACTTAAGCTGCACCAAGGAAGAGAAGCCACTTTCATTCCGCTGTATCGACCCCTGATAAATAAGTGACTTAAGCCCGGCTCACATTGTGAGATTTCAGCCATGATTTTGTCATCTGAGACAAATTTGGGAAATGCTAAAAGATTCCTGAAATCCAAGGCTGTGATCTTTTATCGTTGGTTTGACATGTTCAAAGACAGCTGCTTAATGCCTGTTGCGATCAGATATTCCCTCCCATGAAGTTCAGACTCTTTACTGCAGTGTGACAACAGCTGCGATAAGTGTCAATCCGAGAACCAATAGGAGGCCTAAATTTGATGACGCAATCCATGTGACAATTCAAATGAGCGCGGGGAAATGTCAAAACGGTTTATTTTTTCCTGCTGGTTTTATTATTGAGGCGTGCTGTGTGCAAATTTGCCACTACAGTTTGTTTACATTTGCTGTGAAGAATCATTTTAGAATGCGGGATAGTGAAAGTGTCACGCGTGGATTACAGCTTACTCCGGGGACTTATTTTTTTCATGTTTTGATGCTTCATTGTCGTTCAGTCTGACTTTATGACGGCTGAGATCTTATTGTGATGTGAGCCATGTTCGTGCTGTCTTTTTAAAAATCGCACAGTGTGAGCCAGCCTGAAGTCGAAGAAAAATGAAAGAATTATTGTTAATTATTCATAGTAATTTAGAAAATAAATCAAATAAATTCCAAATTTATTGGTTCTCTTGATTTCATCTTTTATTATCTTAATAAGTTCTTTCTTTAAACAAACTCTTGTCTGTGACCTTATTTATTTTTGGATATTCACATTATAGAATGCTCAAGCTAATGCCTTAAATTAATTTGCAGTTCCTTTTTAGGATGCAAGGATTTCCAAAGTATTAAATAAAGATTCACACTTAGCTATTACTTGAAATAATTTGCAGATTTGGCATGTGGTCACGGGAGAGAACCCTGAGCTCAGAGATACTTGTGCCCAGGGCTCTCGCCTGGTCATGTAGCATGAGAGTGAGTTCGAGATCAGGTTGGTCTCGAGAGCTCCCCCTGGTATAGGAAGAAAGGGGTAGATGGAGTGGGGTGTTTCTTCAAAAATGAAGATAAGGAAGGTTGAATGAATGAGCTTATTTATTGTAGGCTAGAATTAATCTGATTGGGCTAGCAATGATATCTGATTGGAATAGCAATGATTATTGATGCGAGACCAGCAGCGATCAATCATATCATGTGCTCCTTTTGAAATTAGTTTATAAAGCTTCATTTGTCAGTGAAACCAATTTGACTAAATAAATATTGTCCAACTGATATATTAAGTTAATATTTCAGTGATTTTAATGTTTAATTATTCACAGATCTCTGGTGTCAGTTAGTGGTGACAGTGCAGTGACATGCAGGTGGACAAATAAATGTTTATAATAAATTTATTAAATAAGCACATTGTAATGCAATTCATTAATATATTGTATTGTACTACTATAGCTACTAATCCTAGTAATCATATTTTTTACATACTAAACTAAGTAAATTATCTTATGGAATATTTTACTGTAATTGCGTTTTAGTTTGCTATAAAGGGAATATATTAATTACATTATATTTTCTTTTTTTTTTAATTTAATAAATAAAACCATGCATTCTTTGTTGGTGAGTGTTAAAAATATTTAAGTATTACTAAATATTTAAGTCTTAAATATTAAATAATTAATATCTAATATTCTCACAGCAAGAAGTTTGCTGGGTTGAGTCCCAGCTGGGCCAGTTGGCATTTCTATGTGAGTTTGCGCTGATGTTCTCTTGGGTTTGCTCTGGATGCTCCAGTTTTCCCCACAGTCCAAAGACATGCTCTTTAAGTGAATTGGAGAAACAAAATTGTTCGTAGTGTGTGTGTGTGTGTGTGTGAATGTGTGCATGGGTGTTTCCCAGTACTCGGTTGCGACTGGAAGGGCATACACTGCGTAAAACATGCTGGAGTAGTTGGCAGTTCATTCCACTGTGGCGACCTCTTAAATAGAGACTAAGCAGAAGGAAAATGAATGAATTTTGTGATGAACGCGGCATCAAATTAAATGACCAATGCGCTGCTTTTTATCTTCTTCGAGGAGGGCAGAATGTTGAGTAGTTGCCTTTTATGAGGTGTTTTAATTGTTCGTAAGCATGTCCCCTTTAGCTTCTGGGACTCTCTTTGATTGATGTTGCTCCTAATCACTATAATAGCTGCCGGAGCATAATTCTGCCAGCGGCTCTGAGAAAAGCCCCTGGAGTACAGTCGTCTCCTGTCCCGGTCGGGCAATGAGAGGAAGGTGAACCTGGATCATAGAGGAGCTGCGAGAGACAAATGAATGCCGTTTCTTCTTAATGTAATCATCAGATGTTCAGCGCTGGCCTGGGAATGACAGATGCTGTTGTAAAGAGCATATAGGTCATAACTGAACGTTTAGAGATTATCATGACCTAGGGGTGTGCAATATTTATGTACAGTAGTGTTCTCTGGATATTTTTTTTTTTGTGTGTGATTATTATTATTATTTTATTTTTATTTTTATTTTTTTAAATAATGATAATTAGGTTTGTTTGTTTGTTTGTTTATTTATTTAGTGCTGAATCAAGATGTGCAGATGGGCCTTTTTTTCATCTGCAACCGCATCACAGAACTCATCATCCGTCCACCATCCATCCGCCCCAACATTTTTGACCAGTTTTTAAAACTGCACCTGCCTGCCATCCGCTGATTGGACTCTTTATTTGAATGGCTTATTCCTTTTTATTATTAAATGAATGTTTCTTTATTGATTATTAGAGAATAGAGAATGACTTTAATGTAGACATGTAGTTAATCCAAACGTGCAAGCCAAATCCAGCATTAATTGACGACGCTTTGAAGTGACGCTAAACGATACGAGGACGTGTCTTTTCACTTGATTTGATTCCTCGGTCCTCGAGTCTTTTCCTTGGGTCCTTCCCTCGCATCCCGGAGGGGTGGAGCTAAGACATGAGGAAAGAAAGCAAGGAAAGGAAACGAGGATGCACAAATAAGAAATGAGAAGCACCCTATAAAGCTCTAAGAATATCAGCAGTGAACTCCGTGTCCGATCGGCGCACAGGGACAAAAATAAATAAATCGCTTAAATTAAACGCACTGTACTGCACAATGTTTTGGTACAACCGCCCGCCACCTGCCCGAATATAATAAAAATATTATTTTGCGTCACGTCATCCGCCCGATCTGCGGTTTATTTGCGGAGTCCGCTGCTGTAACCGCCAATTGCGCTTCTCTAGTGCTGATGAATTGGCTGGTTTAGGCCCATTATGAATAAATAAATATAACATAAAAAAAAAATAAGTAGGTGGCAGCAAGTGAATGACCTGGCCTATGAGGGATTCTTTAAAATGTTTTTATTTCCAAAACGAGACTCATTCACAATTTGAAAGAAAACAGGGAGCCTTATGAATGCATAATTGACTCCAAATTCATTAAGATTTGAAATATATATGAAAAAGAAATAACTAAACGCTGAATGCAGTTTTATTATTGTAGTCTGTTGTTGTCTAACAGTGTTCAATGTCATACATGTGTGTTGCTGTTTAGATCATGTGTGAGTAAAGCCCACAAAAATTTTCCTTTTACAAAATTTGACCAGCAATTCAAAATAACAGCGATTGGAAATAAGAGAACAGAGGAGGGGGGAGAACTTAACTGTTTTATGTTCAATTTGTAAAAACTAAGTAAAATTAATTATTTCAGGTTGTCTCAACACATTGATTGTGTGGAACCTAGCATTTTTTTTACAGTGCACACTACCTGTCGAAAGTCTTGTCGTCGATCCCAGTTATAAGAGCTACAACTAATAACTTGATTTGGAAAAGTGGCAGTAGATAATTTTTTTTGATGCATCATGTGTAGAACTGCATACCAATCATCACAAATACTGCAGAAGACCTATTGGAACCCGCGTGGACCCAAGATTCTCACAGAAATCAGTCAAGTGTGCAAAAATCATGGTTTGGGGTTACATTCAGTATGGGGGCGTGCGAGAGATCTGCAGAGGATGGCAACATCAACAGCCTGAGGTATCAAGACATTTGTGCTGCCCATTATTTTATTTTGGTAAAATAAGCATTACCTAGAGACTTTTGCTTTTTATATAAGCCACTTCTGATACCAAGTGATCAACTAGAAGTCAAGTTATTATTTGTTGTTCCTAAAACTTAGGTGACAAGACTTTTGTCAGGTAGTGTTAGTGTACATATGATATTAATTTTAGGTAAAATATTTTAAAGGAATAAAGAAAAGCCAAGAGACTGCTGAGGTGAAACTTTTTTTGCATCTACAACACATTATCCTATTATTATTATCCTATTATCCTATTATTATAGACATTAATATAAGTTCATGTTTTTACCTCTCTTTTGTGTGGCAGTTTCGTGGTTCTCATGTTCAGCTAAACATTTTCCAAATTTTTAGAGAGCTAACATTAAATGGAGGAAACTATGTTTTGAGCGTTTTCTTTTTTTAAAGCTTCTCCTTCAGGCAGCCTTTGGTGTTATCCTCATATTTGTCACTGCAATGCTTTAATTTTCCACATTTATTCAACATAATTTCCTCATTTTCTATCATGTTTTATTATTATTTGTATTATTATTCTTCCGTCTTCATCCTCTGTTTTCATTTTCCACACTATCTCTTCATTACCGTCAGTAAATAGCACTCACGAAATGGGATTGTTAAATGTTGTAGTTATCTATAAAACAGCAGCTGTAGCTGAACTGATAGACCTGCATGAAGAACAGCCAGCAGCTTTGGTACCTGCAAAGGACGTCTGCCTCTTGCAGAGTAAATGAAAATGCTCTCGAATGGTATTTATTCGACTTAAATAACATGATGACTTGAATGTTTATATACTTTGCTGTGATATAATGTGTATGTGTTAGTCTTACTATTAGGATATATACTAGGATATTTTGCACCAAAACAACAATTTTCTTTGAACCCATTTTGGTCATGTTGAATACAAAATAAATGTCCTTTTTTATACATGAATGAATGAATGAATAAATAAATAAAGTGCTCAGCATAGAGTGCACCACATTTTGAAAATGAATATTTTTGTCCAATTCTCAGTGAATGTATGCTATGTATTTTAATGCATTTAAACAACATTTATTAAACTGATATATTTATAAAAATAATATTAAGTCATCAAACATATTTAGAAATTAAAAGATAATACAATTCAAGCAAAACAACAAAACAAAAAACAAACAAACTACAATATTTCTTCTAAATTAAAAAAATAGCTTTTTAATTTTTTTTTATTTGCATTACATTTTTTATTATTATTATTATTATTTTGACTGTTATTGTAAGTTATTTTGTTAGATAAGCTCCAGATTTGGCTTCAGCACTGACTAATCTGCTGTGTATGGATAGATACTAATAGATACTTATGCGATATCTAATGTGTGTGTATAAGAAAACAAAGCATGAAGGCAGAACATTTCATAGTTAAGGTTTTGTTTTTGTGTGTTGCTAAACAAGTATAAATTATAATACAGTCTCTTATAAAACTGACCATAAGGCAAAGTAGCACCAACTCGCACTAAATTCTAGGTTTACGCTAGTTTTGTTAAATAAAATAAGCAAATAATGTAAATGAAACTTGATGATAAGATGCTGCGGTGCTAGAAACTTGTATTATCAAACGAGTCGCTTATAACAGGGTTTCATTCACAAATGAATCGCTCCCTCCATTAGAATGTGAAGTGAAAGCAGGAGAAGGGGGTGCGTTTCAGGACACAGATTAGATCAAATCTAACAGGGAGGATGGATAATACATTTTCATGCACACAAACACATACTCTGTCAGGAATGCCCATGCGGTCCCTTATCCATCGATGTAGAAAAGTGATGTAAAATTATAATTTTCGTAAATTAAAGAAGTATTTGCATACTGACCACTGGGAAAACTCCCGATCATAGATATATGTATATTCACCTTTATTTGTATAGTGCTTTTACAATGTGGATTGTGTCAAAGCAGCTTCACATAGAAGGTTATAGTAAATTGAAAATTACAGTTTAGTTATTAGCTAGTAAATTAATAGCTAGTATATAGCTGAGTTCAGTTCAGTTCAGTGTTGTTTAATACATCTGTATATGTATATATATCTCTGGCCCTGGATGGCCACAGTCCTCCACTGCACCTTGGTCCCATATTCATTTCAAAAGAACCCTGTACTAAAATGGCAGCTCTATTGACGCATTTCTTCCAATAGACAACAATAGTGTAGGTGGCCTCCAATGTAAATATCTATGATGTATATGCACAAATATACAGTAATATTGTATAGCTTCCTATTAAAAATATGAATTATAAGTTATGAATTTTTGTGTGGGCTTCTAAATGCTGAGCACGGTGTGTATATATATATATATATATATATATATAAAGAACAAAAAATCAATAAACAAAAATACAAATATGCCATGCCATAGTATGTTTATATCAAATATAGTTTGTCATAGTTTGTTTGCCTTTAGTTTGCCTTTTAATTAACATTTCTTAAAAAGGACCATTTTTCTGTGTATAAAAAAAACAATAATAATCTAGCAGTTTTCTCGATTGTTAAAGTTTGTTCATGGAACCTGATGTCAATAAAGAACCTTTATTTTTAAGATTGTATCTCACTTAAAAGAGTATCATTTTCACCAACCAATAACCGACGAATAAGTGAAGTCATGTCTCATCTTAAATTAGAGAAAATGAAAGAGAGAGAGATCTATATCTATATCTGTGTGTGTATGTATATATAATAGCACAATTTGTATATAAAAACAGTTGTGCCTATGAGAGAACACGTGATTATTCCAGAAATGTATTAGATTGAGTTGATTAAATTGTTGTGACTGAACATGTGAATAATTAATCTAATTTTATTTGTATGTACCTCCAATTTCAGCTAACAGAGATTTCTTTTTATTTATTTATTTGTTTTTTTTTTAACAGTGTGGGCTTTGATTTCATTGCTTGGAACAAAAGACATTTCCTTCCTTGTTTAGCTGACTGCATTGTTCAAAAACACACTTAAGGAAAAGCCTGTCTCAGCTTTTCAGCCACACTGCTCCGCTGCCTTTTACAGCAATGTTGTCACGGTACAATGGCCCAGGTTTTACTCCCTGGGTCATAATCCATATCTCTTGACTGTCATTTAATTAAATGCCTAACGGCTTTTCCTTTGTGTGCGGCCCACGCCCCGGCTGGTGGGTTGGTGTGCTGTGATTTGGCAGGCCATCAATCTGCAGCCGTGTGAAGGGTTCTCTCTCCGTCCGGCCAGCCCTGGAAGATGAATAGATAAATGAAGTTTCATTATGCTCCAGTGTCACCTCCACCTCCTCCTTCCATGAATGCAAATGCAGCAATGCTGAGGGTTTTTGCTCATTGATTTTGACCACGAGCTGTGTCTGTTTTAAGTTTTGAGTATACAGTAGCTCCGCAGTGGGTGTGGTAAAATAGCACGCCTAGAATTGTTAGATTCCGTGGAGGTTCTAGAAATATGCAGCGTTGTTTGTGATGTAATGTCAACTGAAACATGAAGACAGGGCGGGGCATGTCGAGTAGCTCCTCCTCCTTTTACTGTTTTTATTTTAGTAGCTAGTAGTGTTTTGTTTATATCACAACTCTGACAGTCAGAGTTAGGGTTATGTAATAAAAGCTTTTCTTAAAGCATTCAGTATATCATTCAAGCATATCTGCTTTCTTTTGTGGTCCATGGGTCTCTATATTGTTACGACTATTACATGTGGAGTTCAGAGTTCAATAACCAGTTTATTCCTAAAGCTATTCCAGCGTCATGGCTTTATTCATAACAAGATTCATTCATATACAAGCCTTCCTTAAACACAAGTCTTGGGAGGGACAATTTAGAGCATTCAATGGGCTATGGGTGGAAACCAGAGTAAACCCATGCTGAAACGGTGAGAACATGCAAACTCTACACAGAAAGCTGCTTTTTCCACTGCTCATTTGCTCGGCATGCTTTAATTTGGTTGGTTTAGTTGGCTCATTTGCATTTTCAGTGCAGTTTAGTATCACTTAACGTGAGTGGGATTATCACTATAGTTGTGACACCTTTCATGGCTTCCTGGGTGTTTTTAAATTCTGTTTATCCTCTCAGATTTGTGTTCCCATCACGCAAACTGCATATCCTCATACAGAGCATGGGGATGAATTTCACATTAGTCTTTTTGAACACATGTCCATGCTCTGTACATGGATACACGAATTGTTTAATAACAGTTAAGTCATGTGAACCAACAATACAGCAGTGGCTGCTGCTGACTATTTAAATATGAGTTTGGTGTCTGGTGGTAACCATTCTCTGGAAAAATCTGTGATCAGCAGTGTGTATACATCACATTTTGGTAAATGTTACGCGGGTCTGTGTTTATTTATTTATTTATTTTATTTTTGCTATGGTTGTGCGCTTGTTTGAGGAGGTGGAGTTTTTCTAGCGGCTTGTCCAGGATTGGATGGCACCGGTGACGTCACTGGGGATTCCCCGTACATAAGGCTAACAGCAATGGCGGCTCAGTCTCTCACCTTTCGCTCTGGTTGTCTGACTGGCAGTGCTCCGCGCATGCAAGGATCAATCCGCATGGCTCTCTTCAATGTTTTGTTGTTTCTTTAACTTTCTGATACTTTCGTAATGTGCGAAGTAGTTTGTTTATTTTGATACTTTGTTGTTTTTTCGTAGCAGGTAGTGGATATTATTTTTCATAGTCGAGTTTTGTTATTTATTTAGTTACCGGAGGGGGAGTTGTAGGTAAGATCTGTCCATTTAAAAGCAGTTATAGTCATGGAACTGTTTTGTTAAGCTGCCCTACCTGTCTACATGATTTGTTCATATTTTTGTTGTCTCTTTTGAACTTTTGATTAAACAATATTAAAGATTTATTGACAGGACGTCAATTTGTTAATTTAAGCGTCTGTGTCTTTTCATATGTTCGGCTCAAACCTTAATGTTGTTGTTGTTCGAGCCATTTTTGGGTTTTGGGCTGTAACAGTAAGGATCAATTGGAACCTCACCTGAGGTGGTAATAGAGAATACAGGTATTAGGTATGGAAAGCAATGAAAAGCTCCAAAAGATGAGCTGTATCAAACGGTGCATTACTATATGGTGAAAAGTGTCTTTAGAGAGCAAATCGATTAGACAGAAGGTCTGATGAGAAGTTGAAGTGCTCTTTGCTACCATGAAAAGATTAAGATTCTTATAGCTGGAAATGAGAAACTGTACTTATTTGAATGTGTAGAACCTCTTTTTGTTTCGGAGCACACTAGATTAAAGATATCTAACATATTGATATTAATACCCAAAACAACTTTCAATGGACTAAGGAATGATGTACTGTACAAAAAAAAAAAAAAAAAACTAAATTAATGGATTTTTGTTACCGCAAAGGAGCTTGCATGTTCTCCCCATGTTGGCGTGAGTTTCCTGCGGGTGTTCTGGTTTCCCCTACAGTCCAAAGACATGCACTATAGGTGAATGTGTATGGGTGTTTCCCAATACTGAGTTTTGGCTGGAGGGGCATCCTCTGCGTAAAAACATGCTGGAATAGTTGGTGGTTCATTCCGCTGTAGTGACCTTTGAAATAGAGACTAAGCTGAAGGAGAATGAATTAATGAATTTTACCCCAAACAGATACTTATTCCGTTTCTTATGTTGAACCTTTAAACTCTAAAATTGTCAATTTCAAGGATCTGGCCTCTTAACATCAATTCTTTCTTTTGGGATACAAATCAATTTATCATTTCTTTCTTTGAGAACTTGCAGACTTTTACATTCACACACCACATGACAGGGGAAACATAAGACCAGTTTATGAAGCTAGGTTTTAGCTAAATGTTTTGTTACACTTCCCACAATAAAATGCAGTGAGATTTATATTTGATGACTTTGTACATCAGTAATGATTGTTTTAATGGCTTTGCATTGTAAGCATCAAAACAAAGAATGTACATAAATTAATATGCTAATATATGCATGCTAGTGTAAGCCAGCCTCACTTTGCAACACTCTGTTTTATACAATATGCAACAGGAGGTCTCTTCATTCACGGAGTCTATTACATATGGGTTTCTAAAGAATTAAAGCGTAAAACATTATATGTTAAGGTTAAAAACCTTCTTTAATGGCAAAGGCTGTAAAAAGGGTTTGGGTTGTAGAAAATTAACAATAAACTAAAGACTTTGTTCTAGATTATCTCACATTTTGTTTAGCTGACTTTTATTTTGTCAATTTGGAGTCAAGAGGTTCTGTGGTGAGTAATGTACAGAATAAAATTGAGTGCTTGTAGTTTAGGCACTTTCTTAACTTTAGGTTTTCCTATTATTAGTGCTTACAGTAGAAAACTGCATAAATATGCAGTTGTTCTGTCGAAAATGCAAGCCACCAGCACAATATGTCTCTCTCCAAAACTGTACTCATATCATCATTATCGTAAAATATGTATTTTACAGCAAGCTCACCCTCTGATGAATTTTATATCTTCCTCGTCCAATAGTAATTAGTCTAGCCAAATAGCAGGAATTAGCAGTTTATAAAATCTGGTGAGAGTTGTTTGCCAGCTGGAGCAGATGCTCAGATAAAGCTGAAAGATAAAGTCTAAAGCTCAGAAGAAAAGAGGAAAGACAGTAGGAAAGAGGAAAGGAAGAGTACGGAAGTGGAAAAACACTTCCTGCTTTAAAAACAAAAACAAGAAGGAAATTGAAACCGTGTGTGTGTCTGAGAATGTGTGTGGGTAGGAAGAACACAGAAGAAAGAAATTAGATTTGGCCAATTAGGATGGGAAGCCACTGGTAATTATCTCTCTGGGGACCCCGTTGAATAGTTCTGCATATCGTTTGCATACCAAGGAGGAAAGGTTTTCTGACGTCTCTCCCTGTTTGGTCAGACAGGACGTGCTGGTCTACATTCATCTGTGCCATATGCATCTCAAAGAAGACCGTTTTGTATATTTGCCACTTTCTTGAGTCACAGCAGGACGCAAAGTGAGGTCTGAGTCCACACTTTTTTTAAAAAATAAATATATTTTGATGCATTTAAAATGGGAACATATAAATAAGATTTTATTTTCAGACTTTGTCCAATTTCTAGGTCACTGGTTTAATAAGCAAATTTGTAACTAAGTCATTCTAATTTGAATATTTTTACCAAATATCTTGCAGAATACACACATTTTCCCCTCCTTTTTCTTTCTTTTTTCTTTTTTTGCCACTTTGAAATATGTTCCACTTCATAACGTTGATAAAAAGTTTGCATGGACCCCTTTTAAACTTTTGACCCCATCAGTTTTGACAGAGGGAGTAAGCCTAGATCATACAGTATACACTCTTAAACGTGTTTTGAATTTCGATGTTTGACTTGATCTCAACTGAAACCGTGATGGTGGGACATAGTAGCTCCTTCGATTAAAAATAAATAAATAAAAATAGCCAATCGCATTTTAGTCAAAGCTCTGCCAGTGAGAGTGATTGAGCTCAAGCATATCAAATGTGAAGTGTCTTGAAGGGGACAGGGCAAATCAGATACTAGAGAGCATTTGATTGGTCAAGATATGATGAGAAACTGAACTTGAGGTGACATGAAAAAAAAAGCCCATTTAGGCAGAAGAGACTAACTGCAATCTTCACAGCAAGAAGGTCGCTGGTTCGAATATTACTGTTTGTAACTTTGTATAAAAACACAGTAGAATGGTGCATCAAACTAAATCATAGCTACATACTTTAGTGAAATCCCAAGTGATAAAGTGATCTGATGTGAAATTCAATCAGTGACGTAAATCCAAAACATAGGGTATAGCAGCAATATAGGTTTTAAAGTTTAAAGTTTTAAATATAGGTTTTAAAGTTTAAAGTGTCCTTTTTTTAACTTTAAAAATGAACAATACAAAAATATAATAATTAACTGATACAATGTGAACATGCCAAAGTATTGATGTACTGTAATAATATTTGTACAATTTGTATTCCACTGACAACCAAAACAGAAGATAAAATCATGATGAATGAAAGTCCTCTACAACAGTTAACATGTTTGTTTATGTATTTCTTTTTTTAATCATAGGAGTTTTAAAACCTTTAACTATTAAACATTATGGTCATTTTTTAACATCGCCGTGTGGTGACAGTTATACACACAATTTCTTCACAATTGGTTAAGGATATCATTCTATACTATTCTTTTAGGAAGCATTTGCTGTCAGTATTTCCTGACTAAGTTGTATTGTCTTTGTAATCATAATGCTTTGTTTGTTTACCCAGTGTTTAGTTGAAGATTTAGTTTCCTTTTTAAGGACCCTTTCTACGACAGTAAGTTGTAAAATAGCACGATTATGGCACTTTAACTCATTATTTCTTCGATTTATATACATTTGCATTGGTGATCTAGGATTCTCTTTTACACAGTATCCCATCGTGGATTAAAAGATGTAAACATGATTCAGAGCCAGTGTATTTGCTGTTTTTAAGTCGCAGGAAAGTTCATAGATGGAAATTTATGATAATCCTCCTGTCTTTTCTGCCTTTTGCTTTACAGCAGATTTTTCTATCCGATATGCATACATTCCAGTTTCATTCGACTCAGCCGGTCTGTCAGCTTCAAGAGTGCTTGTGGGGCCCTGAATTGTTATGACAAAAAAACAAAAACTGTGAACTGCAGTGTCTATTTTTTTGAAAGTTCAGTTGTGCAATACTCTCTGAAACAAGACCTAACTACATTTTCTTTTTTCTTGGTTGGGTTCAGCTCCAAATGAGAGAGTGAGTGTGTGAGAGGAAGATGAAGAGCACATACATAACTGCAGGTTATGTGCTTCTTTCAATTTTTTTTTTTCTCTGCTGGTGCCTTTGATGGCTAAGGGAGAATGAAAGTGTTAAGTTTGCTTCCTCTTTTATTAAAGGAGGCTTAATTTAATTAGTCGCCCATTATCAGGACCCTCTGCTGCTGTGTGAAGGTTTCCGTCGCTCCGAGGGAAAGGGAAGTTAGTGTCTCCTGGTCTCCAAGGAGGAAGTGTCCTTTTAATCAGACTTCTGTTTGCCTTCCATTAGCATCTGTCTTACTCCGGGTAGAACCAGTGATGTTGTTGTAGACACACTGCTTGCACACCGAATGCGTTCTTTGTTTTCTCAATAGAATTGAACATGGCAGGAGATTTATCTTTAATGTTTCAGAAAAAATGCTCATTGTTTCTTGTCAGAACGAAGTATTAATTACAGCATTTGTGGCATGAGGGTGAGGTGATTAGACTGAGGTAGGTGGGAGAATTTGTGTCCCTTGCAGGGTTTCAAGGGTTCAGGACAGAGGAACGCGTTTTATCTGGGGATTCTGGCAGCCTCATTCTGTCAGGATGTGGATGGTCATTAGAATGTATGTGCTGACAGCGTTCACTCACAGCCTTCAAAGTAGGCCAGAGTGACACCAGTTCCCCCTCCAAAACACACAGCAACATTTATCCACCTTTTTTGTTAAATCAGGCTTTGATTTCTTGTGTGAAAAAATCACAAAAGATCACTAATGTTTCAACTGGTTCCTCTAGATGAGGTGTTTGTTCGTTTGGAAATTTGGTGCCATTGGGAAGGTTGAATCTTGGTTATTTTTGCATTTGCATTGTCATTCATACGACCAAAAGACCTTAAAGATACAAAAGATACTTTTATATAGTACATTTTGTAACAGAACTTGCTGAACATCTATTTTTCGAGGCTTTATTTGCTTGCTGTATGTGCACCTGTACATATGATAGCATTTTTTCAGCAGACAGCTCATAATGGACAGTAAAATGAGTCAAAACGATGTCAAGATTGTTTTCATTGCAGACAAATAAGGGTCTGCTACAAGATCTAAACCTCTGCTTTGAACTGTAAATAGCAATAGATTCTAAAAGTCTTAAAGTTTCAGTTTTTTTTTAATTGACTGCATATTGTAATATGTCCTATTTTGGCTAGTTTAGATGCTTTAAGTCCATCCTGTGTTTTTATTTTTTATTTTTTTTGTGTGTGAAAGTAGTCCTGGTCTGCTTGTTTTGTAACCAACGAGGTTCATATAGCCTATTTAAATTAATCCCGATAACATAGCAATATAAAGACACTGTTAGCAATTTTTATTTTATTTTATTAAGAGTAGAATATTAGATGGAGAAAACATGCAAGTCAAAGTAGGCCCATTAAAAACCAAGACTGACTGCAAAACTCTTCTGTTTAACTATGTTTGACAGACTACACCATTCGTGTCCTTTTTTTATTCCTTTTTAACCTGTTTTAATAAACTTATAATCCATTTTAAATAAAAAAAAATATTTGATTTTTCTTGTATTTTAATATTGTTTATGTAAAGCACTTTGAATTACCATTGTGTATGAAAAGTGTGGTATAAAAATAAACCTGCCTTTCCTTGACTAAAGACGATTATTCTTTGTACATTTGTAACTGACGTGACTTCAAGCCTTCAGGGTATGCATGTTTGTGCATTTTCTCACAATTTAATTCAGATAACAGAACTTCTAAGCAATGGAGCTTTCTTCTGGGTTATATCTGTTCATTAATGTTTTAGGAAGTCAAGCTTACTGTCACAACACCAAGCTAATGCTTATTTTGTTGTGAGATGCAGTATCTATTATTATCTTGGTCCAGTCACTAGCATATGAGGAGTTAATATACTGTATATGATGAGTTTAAATGAGTTTATATACTAATAATCAAGCAGGGTTGGGTAAAGGTAGTTTTTAAAAGTAATACAATACAATGTTGTGTTACTTAAAGTTACTTAATTATATTTTAAGGTAAGTAATGTGTTATTGCATTTTTAAAAGATTAATATAGGCTTAGAATTGCAATCTATTACTTTTAAAAGTATCTTGTGAACAATCAATTCTGAAAGCCCAAGAGACTCATTGTGTCTTTAGGAAAAGCATTGATGCCTTATTTATATTTGAATATTGAAAAAAAAAAAAAAAAAGTTGCATGAGTTTTAAAGAGTCTGGTAACCCCCAGCTGAGTATACTAACTACTTTACATATAAATACAGCTTAGCCTGCCGGCCCACTGTTTCTTCAAGTGGAGACATTGTTATTTCATCCTCTTGAGCTCAAGCGTGGGGCCGTGCTTATCCTTTTCCTCCTGCAATGCTTGAGTCTTCTGAGAAGAGAGTTAAAGGCCTTACCCTCTGACACCACGCACCTCCTCTAATACCAGGCCAGATTCTCATGAGGAAAAAAGAGGAGCACAGACAAGAGGCCCATTGATTAGACCCAGACATCTCCTGAAAAAAGGGGGTAATGGTGCTTGTGATAATCCGTTTAGGGAGAGGATGACGAGGTGTGAGCGGACGGATGGATCTCATTCAACATGCTGTGTCACACATTCAAGGTCTGTGTCTGTGTGTAGCATGTTGGGGTCAATAGCATGGTGGTCCTTTTTATGTCTGGATCTAAAAATGTGGTTTGACTGGAGTGTATTATATGCAAATAACGATGTATAACAAATGTATTAAAGGGATAGTTCAAGAAATTCTGTCAATATGTACTCACCCTTTACTTGTTTCAAACCTTTGAGTTTCTGTCTTGATCAATTCAAAGGAAGATATTTTGAATAGAGCTGGAAACCGTTGATCCATTGGATTGGATTTTTCCACTATGACTTCAAATGGTTACATGTTTTGAGCATTCTTCAAAGGTTGTTCATTTATGTTCAACAAAAAGAATCTCATACAGGTTTTGGAACCACTTGAAGGTGAGCAAATGATGAGCATTTATTTATTTATTTATTTGGTGAACTATTTTTTTAAGAAAGACAACCTTATTGTTAGTGGAGGTTTTTCAGGCAAACAAACAAACAAACAAACAAACAAACAAATAAATAAATAAATAAATAAATAAATAAATAAATAAATAAATAAATAAAATATATTTTTTAAACTTTACATTACAATTCATTCATTAATTTATTTTCTTGTCGGCTTAGGGCCTTTATTAATCTGAGGTCACCACAGCGGAATGAACCGCCAATTTATCCAACATATGTTTTACGCAGTGAATGCCCTTCTAGCTGCAACCCAACTGACCCAGCCGGGGCTCGAACCAGCGACCTTCTTGCTGTGAGGCGAACGTGCTACTCACTACGCCACCGTGGTGCCTTTAATTACAATTTTATAAAATAAAATGTTCTTGTGTATTTTTCTAATTATTAGGATTGATTTACTATGCAGACACTTAACTATATTTAACTAGAAATGACTGCAGATTCTGTGAATCTTTGACATCTTTGTTTATCATTGACCCGTTTGCTTAAACTTGTCTAGATAGTATTCTAAATAACTCCTTTGTATAATGTTATATTGACCCATCTTTAGTACTAGATTGCAGGTGCTGTGTCTCCATATACTCTCTGTAATGTGAGCAGAAAGCTATTTATACTGTTGTTAAGAGAGGATGGATTTCATTGAGAGCATCTCAGGGCATTAACATTGTTTTCTTTTATGAAGCATAAATTCATTATCTCTTACTCTATTTGTGCACTGTAGATGTTTGTGCTCTTATGTTCTAGTTTGCCTCAAGTGGTTCTCAGTGATTTTGTCATTCTGTCATTGTCTAGTTTAGTTATCCTATAGCATTTCTGTGTATATCTGGGGTTAAAATGTCCTTTTGTTGTTTCTAGTGTCCTTTTTTATTCTGTCTAGCATTCCCGTTCTGTCTAGTGTTCTGACATTGGTTTGTTCTGTCTAGTGTTTCTTTAATGTCTTGCTGTGTTTGTAGTGTTCTGATGTTCTTTGTAAGATTCTATAGTGATCTTTTTCAGGGTGTCCACAGGGTCTAAAAAATTGACTGAAATGTGGTGTTGTAGGTCTTAAAGGGCACCTATGATGAAAAAAATAAACTTTTGTAAGCTGCTTGAACAAAATCGTGTGTAGGTATAGAGTTTCCACTGTCAGACTGCAGTGACAGACACTTTTTTTTAAATGTCCTGATGTCAAAATAGTACCCAAATCCCAGTGATTTTGAGGCCCACCACAACATAATCGTAAATTAATCGTAAATAGGTCGCGATTTCGATTCGACCCTCTAGACGATCTTATTCCAGCATTTCTACGATTCTGTCAATCATATTTTTAAGTTCAGGAGAGAAGCATTAAGATGGCCTCACAAGTCTTCACGTTGTTTTACATACATTGCTCAGCAATGTGGACACCTCCAAATGGTGTTGAAAGAGTCACATACTGTATTTATAATGCATAATTCACCCACAAATGTCATTTCTTTCTTCTTGTACATGTAATGATGTATTCGTGGACGCGAAATCACACGTGACGTGAGCTGTTACAACAGAGAGGACGTTTGAGCACCTGTGAATGATGCCTACTTTAGTGAACAGAACTTGTATAGGCTGCAAATAACATGTAATAATGTTGTAAATAACATTCAGTTTGTGGCACAGAGCGATCGTTTGGTAGCTGTGCGGGAAGTATGAACCGCACTGTGAAAATGAAACCGAAAGCGTGCATATCTCATTTAGAGTAATGTTTACGACAAGCAATTAATATGTTTTTCTTTCATAGCGAACACAGAGTTGTGCATGAGAATAAAAGTTTAACAGTAACAGTATAACTAGGCTACTCTAGTCTATATAATGTTGAATATGATGCAAGAGGCTACCTGATAATGACAACTGTCTGTTTTTACCAGTAGAAAAAAAGGTCTAATGTCGTCAATGACAGATTGCAAGCATATGTCTCAAACATAATAATTCAACATCAGAATTATGAATAGCTGTATTCTGAAATAACAATTATAATAGCCTCCTCATATTAACCTTTATTTTATTTATCTACAGAATTGTGAGAAAATCGTGATTTTATTTTAAGCAAAAAAATTAATAAATTGCGATTTCTCATTTTAGCCAGAATAGTGCAGCTCTACATGATGTAGGAGTGCGGTTTTCACCTACCCAGTTGATTGACAGGTGCCATGTCTCCATAATAAAATGTATACGCATGTCCACAGAACATTTGCAAAGAAACTGGGATTAAAGCTTATGTTGCAATTCTCTGTGATCAGCTGCACCTCAATAATTAATTTTTCATGTTTAAAACGTTTTAAAGCAGAGCATGTTTGTAATAGAGTAAAATTGCTATGTAATTCTTAACCGCTATAATCTCCATGGTCACATACAGTAGTATCAGTGAATGCCTATATGTGTGTGTTTGTGTACTGCACATTTGTGTGTGCAGAAAGGCTTGAATAGACTCCACCAGAAAAACATAAAATAAATTTACCTGTTATTTTTGACTTGTGACGTTATTTCAGCTTAATCCGTGTCTGTTTAAATCACTGACGGCTGTTTATCTGACGTAATGCAGACAACCATGTCGGAGCAGTGGGCAGGGAGAAACAACTCTTTCGAATTTAAAGCCACAGGCTACACTATACTCGGACTCCAAAATGGGCAGATTTTATATTGTATAATAAATGATCTGATGGGTATTTTGAGCTGAAACCTTACAGATGTTCTGTAGACACCAAATTTTTATCTTATGTCTTGTAAAAGGGGCTGCCCTTTAAATCCTTTTAAACAGCTCTTAATTTTGGTAAACACCGTTCAATCACCAACAATCTATCTCAAAACTTTTAACAAATTTTTTATTTATTAACTCTGTTTACCAATATGGTTTAATTAGCTTAATTGCATCCATACAAAAATGTTTCTTTAAAAGTTCTCCATGCATTTATAGCTGGTGAGGACACTGACCTGGACTGTTGTGCATAAATTTAGTTTATTTAAACATTTTATTTATTAATTTTTTTTAATGAAAAGACATGCTGAAAAAAAATAGTTTGCTTTTTTTGACACCTTATATGAAATATGTGGCTAAGAAACAACTAAATTAGATTTCACTGGACAACACTGGAGATCAGAAAACTAATCCTTAGCAATTAGCCTTGTATAGATCTGGAATTTAATTCATAATGTTCTTAACGTCTTAGTCTTAATGTCTGTCTTAGATTAATTGAAACCAGCAGAAGTCATGTTTTTATTCTGCACACTTTTCTGCTGTTCCTTCATTCTTTCTGCTTGTCATTTTAGCATTCTTTTGTTCCAGAATTTATTATTTTTTGTTTTATCTTGCATTCTTCTATCTTTCTAGCATATCATTCTGGCATTTTCCCATTCTGTTTATTGTTATATTGTTTCTTGTATTCATCTGTTTACCGTCATTTCTATTATTCCATTTTGTCTGTTTGTCTTTTTCATTTGTTCTTTTTTTTTGTGCTGGTGGTTTAATTAGTGAGCTGACAGTTATATGTTGGGTAATTGTTTTACATCTTGCCATTGCTTATTTTTTTGTAACTGAAATATGTGGATTTGTACATCCCTACTATTAACACACTAAATAGCTTTGCTCTGAGACTTTATGGCAGTGCTAAGAAATGCTGCTGTGTTTCTCATAGTGTTTATTCAATGATGCAATTGTATGATGGCAAAGATCCTCAGTTCCTTGGACACTTTTGCCATTGTGACTCATGGCTATGAGTAGCGAGGCCTGTCTAAAAACTGACCCTCTAATGACCTGGAATAACAACTGCTAACACAACTCCGTGAATCACTCACACACGGCTCATTTAACAGTACTGTTCTCCACAACAATTTCATAATTCATGTGTGAAATACGGACTCAGAACTAATTTGAACAACTTTTCTGCACTGAAGAACTTTTATTAATGGATGGTTGCAGGTTTGTAACAACATAAGCCTGAGTAAATGATGACCGAATTTGCATCTTTCTCTAAGATAATGGCTATCATCACAACATCGTGAAAATGTTGCTTGTATATCAAATCTGACACAAGTGGATTGGTTTCCAGCGCTCATCTGAGTCACAACCGGCTGTTTAGCAGGAAGAATGTGTGTGTGAGAGTGTGTGTGTCTCTCCGTTTTAAAACAGGAGACACCTGTTGAACTTCTGTTAATAGATAGTTGCGTTTTTATGACAACATAAAGCAGAGTAAATGATGAAAGAATTTGCATTTTGGAGTAAATTGCTACTCTAAAATAATGGCTACCATTGCCACATTGTAAAAATGTTGCTTGTATATCAAATCTGACAGTGGTGGATTGGTTTCTACTTGTCAGAGTTAAAAGCAGCTGTTTAGCAAGCAGACAATTTTCAACTTATTGGGGCTCATTGGAAATATGTGTCCTGGACAATTTTTTTAAGAACCGACAAATGTGTCCTAGACTATATTGTATTGCATTTTTTGTTTTCAAAAATTCACTAGAGGGTACCGTGTACATTTTATTATTATTTTTGTTTGTTACTGGGGCACATTTTCTCATACGTGCCATTTCTCGTAAATTCACAAGAGGCCTCTGTGTGCATTTCTGCCAATATTAACATCATTCTCATGTGCGATCTTGAGAGAAGCCGGTCAGCTTCTCGTCATGCATAATATATCTGCTTGATATCGACTGACCCACACACCCCCTTCCCTAAACCCAACCGATAATAATCTCAAAAGTAAACTAGAGGTGAAAAGCCATCTCGACTGCATGCTTCTAACATGACCTCGTTCTGCTTTTTTGGGTTTTGTTTTCCCTTGTTCCTGGAACCGTCCTTCTTCAGGTGCAAACCCTAGTCCGCTCCACATCTGAAGCCTGGGAGTGATCGCGGTGAGTTATAGCACAAAACAGTCAAGCCAGAAAAGCCATCCATATGGAAGTAAGCAGTCAGCGATACCATCCTGTAGCATTCGTTTTACACATGAAATGCAGCCATATGTAAACATGAGCACATATTTGTCGGTTCTCAAAAATTGTACACCAGGGCACATTTTCCCCTGTGTTGATCATTTTTATGCCATTGTATGCACACACTAATATGCACACAAAATATGCATATGGCCAGAGAAAGGACATCCTGTGTTTAGGTCTGCTTATTTTATTTATTTTTGCTCACAATGCAGATTCATAAATAGATGTGTGGTACAAACTCTTGCACAGCCTAAATAAAAGGATTAGGTAATAAATTAAACACAATTGAACATATTTGAAATGAAATCTGAGAGCTCTCTCATTCTTCATTGACAGCAATGAGATGTTCAAAGTTACCAAAACACTGGTAAAACATTCCATGTGACTTCAGTTAACTGTAATCATGCCAAGCTCCAAGAGGATATTTGTGCGACATAAACCTGTAATAACAACTGTGTTCACATGTGTCTTCTCTTTTGTGACAGGCCAGTGTACGCTTTTATTATGGGCAGTATTGCCATTAGAGTCATCAGTAGAATGCACAAATGTCACATTGCCTGTAGTCAATGCATACACTGACCTGATGTAGTTAACTGGTAAATTTCTGGAATGTTTTTGGTTCCTTTTCTGGGCTTTGAACATCTCTGGACCCATACTGTATTTGTAGGATGAAGGAGCTCTCGCATTGCATTAAACATGTCTTAATTTGACTAGTGTAGATGAATGAAGGTTTTGGAAGATTGAAATGACATGAGGAATTTTCATTTTCGGGTGAACTAACATTCAAACAGGACCAAAAAAATAAACCTTTTCATATCTTTTTTATATCTCCTTTCCATCATGTGTATTTTTTTTTTTTTCCCCAGATTTTTTTCTTGTTGCTCAAGTCATGGACATGGTTTGGGATTTGATTTAAGAGTTATTTTATTTGTGGGAAGAGTTCTGCCCACATTCTTCTGTAACTGGTCAGTTTTTTTGTCATCTGTCTTTCTATCCTGAGTCAACAAACTCCTGATGTTGTTGATTTTATAGCCTCATTAAACACTGTTTTGCAGGGACCTGCTGCTCTCTTGTTCTTTTTCTCTGAACTCTTTGCTTGAAGTCTTGCATGCAAAAGCTATTGTGTCTGATTTATTTTTCTTGACCAACACACCATCATTGATTTACTGCAAACACTACGGGTAAGCAGAATTGTGGAAAAAAAAAAAAAAAAAAAAAAAAAACAGCATTCACCTGTTGAACTTTCACTATTGTATAGTTACATTTTGATAACATCTAAGACTAGTAAATCCTAGCAGTTTTGAGCAAACTGTTACTCTACATTGTCTATAAAAACAATCTGTAAAACCTATAGTAAAATAAAATGGTGGCAGTTTCTGCTAAAATATGAACTAAATTTATACAATGCCAGCACAGCAATGTTTTAAATTACTAACATCTACACATTTTAATATTGTTTGTTACAAAGACAAAAACACAAGCTAAGAAGGTGCTGATTGAGAGTCTAATGCTCAACACAAACAGCTTATCCACTGAGATATGTATGATAATGTATAGAGGGTGCTCTGTCATACACAGATACTAAACAGCATCATGGTAACTAAAGTAATGCAATAAGCATCATTCATCAACATTAAATGAAACATTAAAACTGGAATGTACATAACTGATATGTATGAATAGTCTATTTATTCGCCAAAAAAAAACTATGCTTGCTGTTTGTTCAAACTACATATTTAGAATAAGCTGAAACAACACAATTCTTGAGTTTATTTGAGACTGCTTAATTGTTTTATTAAAGGACATCGACATAGCTTGGAATACTTTTTACTGAACTCTCATTTTGCATGCTATCTTCATCTAATTTGGAATACAATACAATATACAATACTTGGCTTTCAATGCATATTTTTTTCTAGGACATTACATAAAAGTTGTCCTGTGTTTATATATGGAAAAACAAACATTTAGCACAGTACATTTTTTTTTCTCATTACTTCATAATGCATAACTTGTGTAATGATACCTTTGTTTGTAACTTACTGGGGCCAAGAACTGTTACTATTTAATGTTAGGTAGGTGTAAATCCCCAAAAATGAGTACTGGCTAATAGGTTAAATTTGTTCATTCATTCATTTTCCTTTGACTTGTAGTCCCTTTATTCATCAGGGCTCACCACACCGGAATGAACCGCCAACTTACCCACCATGTGTTTTACACAGCAGATGCCCTTGCAGTTGCAATCCAGTGCTGGGAAACACCCATTCACAAACTATAGCCAAATTAGTTTATTCAATTCACCTGTGGACTGTGGGGGAAATCGGAGCACCTGGAGGAAACCCACACCAACTTAGGGAGAACATGCAAACTCCACACAGAAATGTCAACTGACCCAGCCGTGACTTGAACCAGTGACCTTCTTGCTGTGAGGCGACAGTGTTAAGCACATAGCCACCATGCCATCCCACTTAAATTTGTAAAAACTAATAAGTTAACTTAATTCCTACATGTTGTCCCAACAAAAATTGTTTGTGAGGAAGCCAACATTTCTTAGTGTACAGTTATTCACCAGATATATAAACTAACACTGTAAACCAGGCAACAGATTTTTACTGCATTTTTTGCTGCTTTCTGAACGTTTGCAACGTTTTCACAACGCTCAATAATGCCTACCATTGCCAAATCATGAAAATTGTTTTAAATCTCAAAGCAGTGGATTGGTTACTGGAACTGATCTGAGTCACAAGCGTCAGTTTAGCAGGCAGAACGTTTGTGTGCTGCTGTTTTAAAACCACAGGCACCTGTTGTTTTTATAGCAGCGTAACTAATAGCATCTTGAGCCCCATGCTAGAGGATGTACCTCAGTGTCTTCAGTTGTAGGGTAAGAAAGAAGGTGAGGTGAAGAAAAGCAGACTTGTAAAAGAATAAATTGAGGGCTTGCTTTCTTGGCCCTCCACTCAGGCTTCATTAAGACCCTCCTGAGTCTCCCTAACATGCTTATGCATGTGTTAAATGAACATGGACCCCACAGTTAGCAAGCCCAAGCTCCTGAGGGAAAGGTAGCTTGCTAATGTGGCTCATTTTCCCATCGCTACATTGGCACTAATGCCTGTAAATGCCTCCCAATACAAACTTTCTCTCTTCTTTCCAGCTGCACACTGGATTGCATAGTCTGTTTAGTATGAACAACCTTTGTTTTATTGTGCTTTTAGTAAATCAGCTGTGTACATCTTTAAGGTGTAATTTCAGTACCGGTGCATTTCACAAATCTCCAAAGTGGCTGCAGCAGTCAACGTGAGCCTGTTTAGCAAAAACTCCATTTCTTCTCATTTATGCAAAGTATTGAGTGCAGTGCTACAGGTGTTTAGAAAAATTGTTCACTGGTACAATTTTATTGCAAGTGGTTCCTTTTATTCTGGAGAAGTTTAAGCAGATTATGTATGATATTTCCAGTTGAATAGACTGTTATCCAAAATCTGGAGTTGGAAAGATTTTTAAAAATGTTTTACAAAGAGCTTAAAAAGCCTGAAAAAATTATAATATTAATATTCATTCATTCATTTTCCTTTCGGCTTAGTCCCTTTATTAATCTGGGGTCGCCACAGTGGAATGAACCGCCAACTTATCCAGCATATGGTTTACGCAGCAAATGCCCTTCCAGCTGCAACCCATCTCTGGGAAATATCCATACACACTTATTCACACTCATACACTACGAACAATTTAGTCTACCCAATTCACTTATATCACATGTCTTTCTGGAGCACGCGGAGGAAACCCACACAACCACGGGAAGAACATGCAAACTCCACACAGAAATGCCAGCTGGGGCTCAAACCAGCAACCTTTGTGCTGTAAGGCAAATGTGCTACCCACTATGCCACCGTGGCACCATTAATATCAATATTATAATAGTAATGTTGTTGTTGTTTCGTTGTTGTTGTTGTTGTTGTTATTATTAATATTATTACAATTTAAAATGAAATCTTTTTAATGTATTTTCCAAAGTTGTGTTTTGTATGCTGTAAATAAATAATATTTTTGTGATCAAAATGTTTTTATAGATATAGATTTATTCAGCTGAACTCCACGGTTCAACTTTGATTTTCTTTTTCATTTAGTTTGTTTTACTTTATTTTGTAAATTAAATAAGGAAATACAAAAACTATTGAATGTCATTTACTTGTATTTATTGGCAAAACTACATCACTTTCATTCCCAATCCAACCCCCGTTCTTCACTTTTTTTCTGCGATCCAACCCTCGGTCTTCACTTCGTTCGTGATCCTCCTCACGGTCTTCACTTGTCTGTGATCCAACCCCCGGTCTTCACTTTCGTCCACGTAATGTAGGGAATAATGTGTAATGTTTTGCAGTAACTGTTCACCAGATACAACTCATGTGTCAAAAGAGGGAATAGTGTTTAAAGTTTAGAGATTTATTGGCAAAACTATTGTTTTTCTAAAGTACCTATACAACTTTCACTCAATTAGTGTGTGCATGTGTGTGGTTATTTAGTTTAATCCCACAGATATGTACTGTAGATAGTGTGGCTCTGATCCTTTATAAAATTTGGTTGATGTGAAACAGAATGGTTCGTATATATTTTTAATTTTGTCATGTCCCTTATTTCTTCAGGGATTTGCATAATATGCTAAAAACAACTATTTTTGCTTTTGTTTTTGGTGAACAATCTTAACCCAGACAACAATTAGAAACCTTTACATTTAGCTGTTTTGCTTCTACAATGCATATTTTTAAGCTATGACTATGACTGATTTAGCAATCATAATTCAACAGAATTTGCTATTTGCATATCTGAGTTTTGGTGTGTGTGTTTGTGTGGCTGAGCCATGGCAATGCTTGGTTTTGGTGTGTGTTTGGGAGATTGGGTCAGTTAATGTTTAGCTCTATTCTGATTCCGGTGTTTGCTGTAGCTGATAAGCTGTGAGGTCAGTGTTGTGAATGCACCCCCAGAACTACATGTTGCTGCACGACTTCAGTCAATGTCATAATTGCAGTGAAATCATGCTCGCTATCACATATGGGCAAGTTAATTCAACAGCTCAAACAATAAAAACATCAGCGCACAAGCTATCAACAAAGTTACAACACAGATAATTAGATGGACTTTCGTTAGTTTTGGCCTGCTGAGCCAAACTCAATCATGCAAACAGTGTAATGAGGTTGTGAGCTCCCAGATTTGCTGCAAATTTGTGCATTGTTGTTAGTGAACGCATTTATGGAAAGTCCACTAATGATTGTTATGATTGCAATGATTATACTGTACCTGACCTAAAATTAACACTCACTAAACACAAAATCAGAGTTAAAAACAGAGCATATGAAAGTGTCTCACACCAGTTTTTAAATATTTTAATTAATTACAGCAATGTTAGAGAATGGGTTATGGTTTAAAGTTATGGTCAAAGACTGTGTCATAGTTTAACTTTTCACATGAAAAGCTCATGATAAGTGTTAAACTCTGTCTCTGTAAGTTTAGGGGTATAATATGCATTACAAAATACAGCATGCTTCAGAAACGTTTGAGCAATTCCAACATTATGGATGTGACATTTTCAGTAAATCTGAAAACATAAATTCACATAGAAAGTATATGTTAACAATATATTGAAACATCTGTTTATATTTCCAAAACTAACCAGTTATGAGAGTTATGAATTATGAGAAGCAAAATATTAATTTGTAATAATTTTTTAAAAAATATTCTAAATGCGGAAAATAAAAATGCATTATGGATGTGACCAAAAAAGTATGCGAGTTTACATACTTTGTAGAAATTCTGTTCACGCGTACGATCATACTGGTATGATCAGCGTTGGTTAGTACCTAAACCTTATGATCACACTGGTGTGATTTAGAACATTCAGAGCACACCATCAACTCCTAAAATTCAAGTCTGATGGCGCGCACTGAGCCACCGAAAGAGGTGCACAGCGCTCGTCATAAATCACAATTTAGCCGTACTTTCCAACAAATAAATAAACAAAATAAATATAAATAAATAAATGCGCATTACTACAAACAAACATACCATTTAAGGTTTGTAAAACACAAACGGATGTCTATGTAGACGGGGACTTTAATAATTATTTTTCAATATAACTGGACAATGTGCTTTGTTCACGTGAGATACACACTGTTTGTTACTCTAGTTAGTACTCTAGTTAGTACTAAGCTAGTACTCTAGCTTATTTTCTCTAGTTCTCTCCCAGATAAACAGTTGCTTACATTCATGTATTTGTTAGAAAATTGAAAAAACATGACGTAAATCCAGCAGCTTGGATCTCTCTTGCGGTTGTTGCTAGAAAGGATACTGGTGCAATTGGAAGTTTACGAGAAGTATTTATAATATTTATTAAATTAAGCATTAATTGCATGTTAGTAGCATCTGCTCCTAGCTCAACCCTAAATCCAACCCTCACATTAATGTAAATTGTTGAAAAATGAAAATGTTGTACAGTGTCACAAATTATGTACTTATTTATACATAATTTATACATAAATTATACGTTTTTGCATTATGAGGAAAAAGCTTTATGTACAGTATTTGACACCTCTTCATTATGTATGTTACAGATATGACATTGCCACTTGTGTGACTTGTAGGTAAATTCAATATAATTGTTAAAAAAAACTGACAGACATTAAGTATTAATATAAACTTTGAAATGAGCAATTTCATGCAAATGTCAAAATTTGTAACATGTAATTTCAGTGCTTCCAACAGGTTTGAAATACACCATTTACCCAAATCACACAAATAGTTAACTATATGCGACAAGCAAAACATGTCTTAATTTTGAACACTAATTTTATTTATTATACTAATTTATTATATGTTTCTTTTTAATGGATTAAAGTAAAAAAAGACATCCACAGTTTCTGTTACTTTCATATTCAGGAGTCATGTGCACCCTCTGACAAGTAAAATCATCCTCTCTATCAAGTTCAAAGCAAACTAATGCAAAGCCTAATGTTTTAACATAATCCAATTCACAAAATAATCAGCAAATAAGAAATAAATGACAGAAAACAGAATAAAAATATATTTAAAAATGATTACAAGATTTAACCCTATAAATTATTTAAGGTAAATGCGTTGATTAACCATTACTAATGGTGCACATACATTTTGCAGCCAGTTTAGAACAGTCATTTCATCCTCTCCGAATATATACAAAAGTTTTCCTGAGTTGTTTAGATCAAAAAATATATTATTGAATGTTTCTCTTGTGACTGTGTGTGCGCAGTCAGTTGCGAAGCCAAGTGGAAGTAGGTTTAAGTAAAAAGGTGACACAAAACGCATACAAGCTGTAAAAAGCGAAAGCAAAAGTTGAATCCCAGACGTTTTACGAGATTTACAGTGGGACCTGGGCCAGATGAATCTGCAGACTGTCTGTGGGAGTGTTGATAGGTCTCATGCATAAAACGAAATGGGTAAATGAGAGATTTTTCACTACTTAATTGGTCGCGGATGTTTGGTTATTGGGCCATACCTGTCAACATTGGGATGTGAAAATAAGGGATCTCCATTTTTTTTTTTTTAAATCCCCATAAATATGTCCTTTTGGAGCTGTTTTAATGTAAATAAGCAGTTAAACGGTCAGTAATATTTTTTTTATATTATTATTTACAAAAGAAAATTTAATAGAGTACATTAGCAAACAGTTGTCTCTGTTATAAATAACAGAAGTTTACATCTATCGTTATAATGACGCCATTTTATTGCTTTCCTAACGTTTTGTGCTCATTTAGGACAAAATTAGTTGTGTTTGAAAAAAAATCCATCAAGATCGACATCTTTAGATGTTGTTGTTATTATTATTGGTTATGTGTATATGTCTGTTCAAACGCACCCAAAACCCAGTATCCACTTTCGCTCTGCTTCTAATCGAGTGTACAAAATCTGTTTGGAAAACAGCGTCTATTTATCACTACAGACGCGTCAGCTGACAGTCACGCACCTATATGACTGAGGATGTTTTGAGGATTGCACAGGAGGAGCGACGGTACCTGTAATGAAAAGGAAAGGGAATCTCGCTATTTTTATGTTTATTTCAGAGTGTTTCATGCCTAAATAAAACGAAAGCACAGAGCAAATTTACATTTAGGAGCAAGGGGCGGCCCCTAGTGGTTCGGCGGTATGGGTTACGAATAGGGAGGATCGGCTCTTCAATGTTTATTGACACCTGTCGGAGAACGACTGAAAATACGGGAGAAATACGGGAAATTACATTTACGGGATGATAGCCAGATAGAACTGTAAAATACGGGAGAATCCCAGGAAATACGGGAGAGTTGACAGGTATGTATTGGGCGTATACATAAAAATGTAAAGAATGTTAATAACAGTAATAAAAAATGTGTCACTAAATATGTTCAGTTGATATACCTGGGTAGCCGCCCAATTAAAGTTTATGTGTGGGAAGTGCTGATTTTAATGCATCTCCCGAGGAATGTAGGTAGTCCAAACATTCAGTAACCATTGACTTCCATATGGGGAAATCAAAAGAACACTTTAGACCTTTCTCATAAATATCATACTTTCAAATTGAAATAAATACTGTACATCAGGAGCTCTCTGTCAATCAAGCCTGTTCTCAGTGTATTCAGGTACCTGTGCTCAATCAATATCTGTATTTGCCATCATTCCTTAGTCCATACATCACCTCAGTTTGCCTTTTTTCTGTAAAACTAGGGCCATCGATCATCTTTTAACGCTTCTCTTTTTTTTTTCCTGCTCTGCAATGGGGCCACCATCCCTGGACTGCTCTCAGGTCAAGGTTCCTGCAGCCTCTGTCGCCCTCTCTGTTTAGCTTCCCAATTGATTGTCTGAGTTCGATACCCACACAAATCCGCAGGAAAGGTCAAGTGGTTTGGTGGCGAGAAGTGGGAAGAAAATACTTTACATTCGACTGCAGTGTTACAAAGACCCCAGGGGGCCAGTAAATGTGTCTGGTGCTTAGTGTATAACGTTAAAGACTCAGACTTCAGGAGTGCTACAGCTGCAACTCAGCCATCACCTCAGGCGGCAGACATTGAGCGCATGGAGCAAAGGCACGGAGCTAATGAAGCTGGCGGATTGATGAGCAAAAACCTGCGAAGTGGGGGTCAAGCAGAAATAAAGTGCTCTTTCCAAAGCCCCGAATGAGATGCTCGTCTTAATATGTCAGCGCTCGCAAGGCTTGTGTTCG
Organism: Danio albolineatus; assembly: GCA_903798035.1. NCBI lineage: Eukaryota > Metazoa > Chordata > Actinopteri > Cypriniformes > Danionidae > Danio > Danio albolineatus. The sequence goes on along the minus strand of CAIGQQ010003610.1, from coordinate 2,960,287 downwards.
GTGCATTCGGTCGAACTAACGACAGAATTAGCTGCGGCCTCTTGTTCCGCCACGTGGTGATGCATGTTCATTTTCATACGGGGATTTTCCTAATCAATGCACTGGCATTTAAGTGAAAGAGTCTATTATGTTAGGATGAGTGACTCGATTAAGGAAATGTGTGCTCTGTTTGCCGGGTTTTGCACTTCTTCCTTCTGTGAAATGAGTGTTTTTATAGACAATGCCAGCATGTTTCACAATGAGCAACCTTTGATTGTTGTTTAAATGTAAGCAATCAGAATCTAAAGTTGGTACCAGACAGTTCTTAATACAATTACACAATAGTTTCATTGATTTTATTTGAAGTCACATAATACTCCTTTGGTTTTAATTTATTTATTTATTGGAACTCTGCATACACACATTTTATGCATAGAAAACATTAAATGCATTAAAAGTAAAATGTCCAAAATGTAAAAAAAAATCCAAAGTGTAGGTGAAAATCCAAATATATTCTGTTGTCTCTAAATGTAATATATACTAATCCTAAGCTGTACCTGTTAGGCACAATCCCAATTCAATTTTTTTTTTTACCCCTTCCTCTTTGTCCTTGAAACAGAGTGTGAAGAGAAAGGGGCTAAAATTTTACCCATATGAAATGGGGCATCACTACAACACCTATACGTCCTCATGTCATTGCCATCTCTTACTTCCTATGAGATCGATGATGCTGACTGCTGTGTTATTTATTTATTCATTTTTTTCCTTTTTATCGTCAGGAAATCACTGAAAGCAATGATATCTTGTTATCATAATGATATAATGTGGCAATAAGTTTATAACTGTATTGTCCATTTAATCCGTGGCCATATTCATCTAAACACATAAAAACAACATCAACATTATATCACACACTGTAAAAAGGTTATTTTCTGACAGGGTATTCCAATGTCATTGAGTGACAGATGTGAAAGTATGTTGGGACTACTGTACAAGAGGTATTATTATGTATTAGAGATATAGATTATAGGCTTTTTTATATTTTAAAAAATGTACTTATATATTTGGCTTTTTTAAAGGAATGATGGTAAAACACGAACACCCTGTGAATTTATTAACACATTGTTTGTTGTAAAACTTCATAATAATGATAAAAAAAATACTAATTTGTGCATCTCCTTGCTTCCGTGTGCAGCCCCACTGCCATTGGAGATGGTGTATTCTGGGAAATATTCCCATGATTATGAGTGTGGTCCTGAAAAATCTTTGTTTCAAAGGCTATTTAGCTCTTTCCCTTAGCCCTACGCCTTCAAGCTGAATTGGGACTCCCCTACCCTTTCACTTGAATGCACATACTGTAAAAAGGGGTAGGGGTTAAGGGGGAGGACTAAGGGGTAGAATTGGGATTGGGCCTTAAAATGTGTTAAAGAAAAACTGACCTTACTACACTAAGAAATGCAGGGTCATTTAAAACTAAATTGGATAAAGTAGACTAATCTGAACATCGTGTTAGATTTGTTCCTAGCATTTGGGTTAGGCCCTATTACACCCAGAATTGTGTTGAAGTAACCCGGCTTTTTTTAGATTGTAAGTTGTAAAATAATTTAAATTATTTAAAATGTCTTCAAAAATGGGGCAAACTTTTTTTTTTATATTGTGGCAAAGTATAAAAAAAATAATTACAATGAATAAGTATTTTGGGGCTGTGCTTTAATTCCTAAATAAAGTCTTTAATGCATCATCTAATGTATTTCGGGGCTGTGCTTTAATTCCTAAATAAAGTCTTTAATGCGTCATCTTTTTCTAACACATTGTATAACACACTGTATATCCATTTTGTCTTTGATTCAAGAATTTGTGGAAGGTCAGACAATAATTTGGTATCCATAACCATATCATAAGATGTGAACTTAGATCAACTTTCAAATGTTTTTTGAAATTTTATTCAGACAGTTAATTTCATTCAAATTCTTGACTGGACTTGCAGGTACTTGCTTGTATTGGCATCACCATCTGCATCCTTGTTATGTTTTCTAGTATATCGTTCCCCATTAGGTCCTGCGAGAATCCTAATTCTGACCTGCTTTTACAGAGGACTCTGAACCAGGTTATAAACCTGAAACAGCACATGCTGTGTTTCAAAAATATTTGTTTAGTTCCAACCTCCCTCAGATAACATTCAACTTTCTCAGACATTCTAGAGGTCTGTACATAATTTTCATAACAAAGCAATTGCTCCATTTGCTTTTCTTTTCATTTTCTTCTAAATGTTCTTGGTATGCAGGATGCAATCTTTGCTAAGCATCTACGTAAAGCCAGTTAATGGTATCAGAGTGGATTTCGGTGAAGATGAGAAAATGGCTCTCATAATCATTTCTTGAAAACATCAGCTCTGTTTCAAAGTGCTTTAAAAGTGGACTGGGAGAGGATTCTTCGCGTTATCCACCTGACAGCTATGAAGAATGAATAAATGTTTGTTTTTTCCACACCACCGCTCATTAACATAAACATTTCATCCACATACGCACATAATGGCTGTGGCGGAATGCCACAATATGCATCATTTTCGCCCTCAATACTCAGCTACTGCAATCTCTACTTCATATCATTCATTCCTGTAGTTCATTTGCCTCACAGATTTGCTTTGGCGCTGAGGGATGTGTGTGTTTGGCATTGGATCCATCTCTATTGTTGTGTGTGTGCGGCACACAGCTCGCTGGTCCGTCTTATGTGTTGTCTTGTCTCAGTCTTGATGTAGAGGGTGTGTGTTGTGTATCCGAGTGACTCTCATTATCTTGTTCCTTCTGCTCTTCACGAGTGTCATTATTCTCTCCAGCCCTCCATCTCAGCTCCGCTCTCTGCCTGCTCCGCATTTAATTAGCTCACTTTGCCAACCATTTGTTGGAAACAAAATCCACACCGATGGAGCTCTTCAGCATAATTATCCCAAATATGATGCCGGACTCTTTGGGTTGGAACTCAGCCCAACCTCTCTGAGTTTAAGCTCATCTCAAACACCAGCAATAGTAGCATGGTGAAAGCCACGCTTTCAGGGACCCAACTAGTCATGCAAGGTCACATATCCAATTATTATTTAGTTCAGAATGACTTTTTTATTTTGAGTCCTGATTTTGGAAATTAAGCAGCGAGAAACATGTAGAATTTGACTAAGAATGAGGGATTGTGTGTTAGAAAATCAGTTTGTTCATAAGTTTGAATGTTGGATGAATGAATCAATAGATAGATAAATGGAAGTATGAACAGATGAATAGATGGATCTAATAATGTATATATAGAACCATGGATGAATATACAATAATAGAAATAAGTAATGATGGATGGGTGGATGGATGGTTGAATAGATTGAGTAGAACAATGAATGAAATGGATGGATGGATGGATGAAAGTGTGGTTTGAACGATACTGTAGATGGAAGAATTGAAATGATGAACGGATGTGTGGATAGATGGATCAGACAATGAATGGATAGAAAAGTGGATGATTAAACAATTGATTAATGGATGATTGGATGGATGGATAAAACAATAGATGGTTGAATTGGTGGATGGGTAGAACAATGAATGAATTGATGGATAGATGAAAGCATGGTTTGAACAATGGATGGATGGAAGGATTGAAATGTATGGATGGAAGTATGGATAGATCAAACAATGAATTGAACAGTGGATGATTAAGCAATAGATTAATGGATTAATGGAAGTACTGATGGATGGATGGATGAAACAACAGAGTTGAATAGATTGATTGGAAGAACAAAGAATGGATTAATGGATGGATGAAAATATGGTTTGAAAAGGTTGGTGGGAAGGTTTAAAATGATGGATGGATGGAAGTATAGATAGCTGGAACGGACAATGAATGGATATAACAGCGGATGATTAAGCAATAGATTAATGGAAAGAAGTATGAATGGATGGATGGATGGATGGATGAAACAATAGTTCGTTGAATAAATGGATGAGTAGAACAGAGTGAATGGATAGGTGAAAAGTAATGTTTAAACAGGATGGAGGGAAGGATTGAATTGTGTGCAGATAGATGAATAGATGGATCAAACAATGGATGATTAAACAATAAAATAATGGATGAATGGAACAATAGATGGTTGAATAGATGGGTGAGTAGAACAGTGAATGAACTGATTGGATGAAAGTGGTTTAAACAGGATTGAGGGAAGGAATGAAATGATGGATGGATGAAAGTATGGATAGCTTGATCAAACAATGGATAGAATACTGATGGATGGATGAAACAATAGAAGGTTAAACACAGTAGTTGGATGGGTAGAACAATGAATGAATTGATGGATAGATGGAATTATAGTTTAAACAATAGACGGAAAGACTGAAATGATGGATGGATGGATGAGTGTGGATGGATGAATAGATGGATAGAGCAATAAATGGATAGAACAATGGATGATTTAAACAATATATTCATGAATTTATGGATGGATGAAGTATGGTTTGAACATTGATGGATGGATGAATGATGAAAAGTTGAATGGATGAAATGATAGATAAAACGTTTGATGAAACCATGGATATGACTACAAATGCATATAACAATGGGTGGATGAATAGAATCAGATCGATACAATGATGGATGGATGAATGGGCCGAACAAATGTTAAATGGCTGGAATGATGGATAGATTAAATGAAGGATTGATAAATAGAACACTGGATGAGAAAGAGAGAACTATTAATGAATGGATCAATGAATGATGGAAGGATGGGTGAATGGATATATTTTTTTTACTAATGAGGCCTCTGGGGGAAAAAAAAGAGAAAATACTGAAGAATATAAATATTTGAAAAGTGAAAATTTGGCCTTGAGAAGCAGGCAAATGAAAAGCTACTAGACAAGTAATGAGACTAACAAAGGATTAAATATTAAAATTATTTATACTTTTATAAATTAGAATATGTGTGAAAGAGGTAATAAAGAGAGAACATAAAAGAAGGGAACTGAAAAAAGACACATTTGAGCAGGTTTTTGAGGCAGAAACACACTGTATCTCAGTGTGTTTTCAGAGGATTCTACCTGGCAAAGGCTCTGCAGAATGAGTGGAAATCCATGTGGCCCTGATGAAGCTCTGTCCATCTGGAAGATTCATGCCTCTCAGGACAAACACTCTGCTCCATGTATGACATCATTCCCTTGGCACAGGGCTGCTACAGACTGGGTTTACATGATCTTGGATGCTGCCACTCTTTAGAGCGTGGCAGGGGGAAACTGTTGTCTTTCCACTCTGGAACAGGGCAAGAGGGCCTTAGAAAGCAACATTTAGCTGGAGAAGCTGGTAGACCAGCTTTAACCTTACAGATTAAGCAAATTAAAAAAGATGTAGCATCCAGAACACAACACATATTGGTGCTTCTGATAAAAAATAGTTTTCTGTGTTATAAATGACTCAAATCAGTGACTATTTTGTATGATCTCATGGATATTGGTTTCGTGTTGCATGAAAACATGAAGGCCTGGCTCCAAATATAGCCATCAGATCACTGAGATTGCATCAATTCATACTAAACTCACCGCTCTTTACTGAGTGTAATCACAGATACAGGGACACTGGAGATTTTGAAAGTCAATGAATCGTGGCTTAATTGCTCCAGTGTCCCTGTATCTGTGGTTACACTCAGTAAACAGTGGTGAGTTCGGGAAAATGGACATTTTTAAAATATCAGTTTCGATTGTTACCGAATTCTAGCATATAACCCTACTTTTTAGACATATATTTTATGTCTTAAAGGGTATGGTCCACTTCGATATTATATTTTAAAATGTTAGTTAATGTGTAATGTAGCTGTGTGAACATCATCTCTGAATGTAATATGCTTAAAGTTCAATGCAAAGGGAGACATTGGCTTTTATAGAGTTAGCTTAGCAAAGCCTACAGTGAATGAAGTTTGGGGACTACAAAAAAATACATGCAGTCTAGTGAGATCACAGGAGTTTTTGGTTACATGCTTTAACCACGCGCAACACTGTGTGCAGTTAAAGGGCGTGTGCCATCCAAATGCTGCTATTTTCACAGTGCTCATTCTGTTTCTGTATTTGGGCTTCCAAAGGACACTACATAAAAACAGAAGTGCTTACAGTTTCATTTTAATTATGTTCCAGAGAATTATAAAAAATATATAGCTAGCATTTAACAAAGGAGAACTTCCAGAATCTCTCCCAGTTCAGTGCTGAACTCTGCTAAAAACTCCAACTGACGAAGCTGTGGATTGTGAGCCACAACCAGTAAATGTTTTTATTTGTTCAAGTTGATCAACTACATGCACATTTTCTAGCGTTAACAGTATGTTGCAGTAAGGACGTAAACAAGGATGTAAACGATGGGAAATGCTGTTTGGTAGCGCTAGCAATTTAGCTACAAATTCATATTTATCCATCAAGCTGCTGTAAACAGCCACAATCTTCAGCTGCACGTGCAGTCTCTCTATGCAGATGCTTTCCCAGCGTTCTACATCTCAGAAAATGAACTCGCAAAAGATGTTTCAATGTTTCATATTACTTACACATGCTTATTCCGAAAATGTGTGAAAGACACTTATCAGGTGTTATTTTAGAGGTTTAACTGTGTCCTCTTCATTTTCTGTCAGATTCAAGCACAAACTGCTGCAGCTAACAGCTACTCTGACAGTGTTTGCATGTGGTGCATGGTGCCAATCCGCGAATCACAGCACATTATGTAAGCTGACCAATCAGAGCCCATTGAGGGTGGGCCTTTCGGAGGAGCTAGGAAATATAACAGTCGTTTTCATGTTAGCTGAGTAGCTGTATATAATCAAAGCAAGATATGTGATAAAAATCGTGATTTGCATCTTATAAACACAACCAAGCCTTAAAAATAAACTGTGGATCACCCCTTTAACGTTAATTTCTTCAGCCTTTCTGGTGCGCCAGGCTAAGATACTGAATTAAAATGGTAAATAAAGTAGACATCATTGTATCTGAACGTTACCGTGTGCAGCCATTCTGGTGCACAACTGGTTGATATGGAATGGAAGTTCACCGGTAGATCTTTCACTTGGTTTCTCATCGTCTCAGAAGGGGCTGATTTGTCACCAGCCGAGCATCTGTCACCTCAATGCCCACCAACAGGGACTTGGCATTTCCAGCGACCAGCACGGATCGATGATGACCGTCACGTTCACCCCACAATCACCTGCTCCTCTGTTATAACAGATGGAAAGGAACCACCTGACCGTTTCTTTCCTTCTCCATTTCCCCACTTTTCCTCTACCTGGTAAACACCTTCTGTTTTTCCTCTTCATCTATTTGGTGGCAGGAACTTGGGCTCAAACCAACAAACATTCATTTTATTCTCCTGTTCTTCTGTTCAAACACGACTCACTGACCAAACTCAATTACGAGCTGTATTTGTCATGTCCAGCTTTCAGGAGTCTAGGCGTAAATCTTTCGGCTCCAGTCAATATTCTATTCACCAACACGAGGGCCCTCCATTGTCATTAGCCACCCAGCGGTGAGAGGAGGAAGACAAAGATGCCAGCGCTCATCTGTCTCTTTAATGGTGGCATGTAGTCACACTTTATTTGAACACTGAAGACAGCGTCATATAGTATAGAACGGGAACTGCAGAATCACACTGACTTTCAGGAAGGGTTTGGGGGGAGATGGGCTTGAGTATACTGAAGTGACAGCAACGATCAATAATGGAAGAAACATGTTCATCACATGTTTTTTTTTTTATTATTTTATTTTTTTTCTCCCCTGTTCTGGAGCAAATGTACATGTATCAGTAGTAACATCTGGCTGGCTAGTTTTAGTCTCAAGTTAAAATATTTGTTTGGTTTATTTATTTATTGCTTATTTGTTGTATTTCTGTTACAATTTTGGCAATTATGAAAAGATATTTGAGATGTGTTGTGTTTGTTTATATCATTTAGAGAATACATTGCAAGCTGTTCTTTAAGAGTGATGTGGTTTTCCTCCTTTAATAGCTTAAATATGAAGTATACTTTTAATATGACACCATATATATATATAAATATATATATATATATATATATATATAGTGCCTTGCATAAACAATTACACCTCTCAAAGATCTTTTTTTAAATTACTATTTGTTATAATATTTTATCTATGTATATACATTAGATTAGTCGTTACTAAACTAGAACTAATCTAACGAGATAATTTAAGAACATGGTGCACAAAATAGAACACTCAAATTTTAATTTCGAATTTAAATGTACAATATTTCTATTACTAAATATGTTTTAGGTGACCCAAATCTGAGTATAAAATGAGTATAAAGTGTATGTGACAGTCTTCATAATTTATTTAAAAAATGTATTTATTTATTCACTTTTTTATTTTATTTTACCATATATTTTTCTATTTTCTCTCTGGCCTTATTGTTATCTCTTTTTTTCTTATAACAATATTATTTTATTTTATTTTACTATATATATATATATTAATATTTATATAATTGAAAAAATATAAAAATATATAGTAAAAAAAAATAAAAAAGTGAATAAATAA
>CAIGQQ010003610.1:2926929-2951362 GCA_903798035.1 Danio albolineatus | reverse complement strand
ATATAAATTTTCTCTCTGGCCTTATTGTTATTATCTCTTGTTTTAGTGTAACTTTATTTTATTTTATTTTCCATATATGTTTATATTTTCCTTCTGGCCTTATTGTTATTATCTCTTACTTTTGAGTTTAATAACTTAATTTATTTTAATTTAATTAAAAACATTTTTCCCATATATTTTTGTAGTTTCCCTCTGGCCTTATTATTATTATTATTATTATTATCTTTTTTTTCCCCCTTAACCTCATGTAATGTCATTTGCACAACTGTGGAACGGACCTTGGCGAAGTTGCTGAGATGGCAAGTAACTCTTCAGAAGAGGCAGTTTGTTAAATATATTGACCAATTTCAAACTCTGCTGGTTCTTAATGAACTGAGAACTAGTGTAGTGAAGCATAGGTCAATACTAGGAAATATAAATAATTAAAAGCGATGAGATTTTCACCTGTGAAATCTGCATCAAGTCTGAGACAGATGCAAGGAAGGGACTTTAGGGGTTGTTGATTTATCTGCGTCTCTAACATCACATCCAGAATATAGATGAATTGTTTATAGTTGAAACATCACTGTTTGAAGTATGAAGTTTAGATGAGATTTTAAAAGTTTGCAAGAACAGTTGAGCGGCCAAAGTTCCCCAGTGACACATTTGTCACCAGTCATTATTCAGTAATGGGTTTTCTGTAAAGTGTCAAATTTGGATGGAATATACATTCCCTGACAAAAGTCTTGTTGTCGATCCCAGTTGTAAGTGCAACAAATTATAACTGTATTCCTAGCAGTCTGTTGAACTGCATCTTAATCATCACAGATACTGCAGAAGACTTATTGGAACCAGCATGCACCCAGAATTCTTACAGAAATCAGTGAAGTTTGGTGAAGGAAAAATCATGGTTTGGGGTTACATTCAGTATGCAGGCGTGCGAGAGATCTGCAGAGTGGATGGCAACATCAACAGCCTCAGGTACTGTATCAAGACATTTGTGCTGCCCATTACATTACAAACCACAGGAGAGAGCAAATTCTTCAGCAGGATAGCGCTCCTCATACTTGAGTCTCCACATTAAAGTTCCTGAAAGCAAAGATGGTCAAGGTGCTCCAGGATTGGCCAGCTCAGTCACCAGACATGAACGTTATTGAGCATGTCTGGGGTAAGATGGAGACATTGAATATGAATCCAAAGAATTTTGATGAACTCTGGGAGTCCTGCAAGAATGCTTTCTTTCCCATTCCAAATGACTTTATTAATAAGTTATTTGAGTCATTGCAGAGATGTATGGATGCAGTCCTCCAAGCTCATTGGAGTCATTGAATTATTTTTCCACTGCACCATGACTTTACTGCATATTCTATACTGTACGTTATTTCTGTAAAAAACAAGGTTTATCAAATTTTATTTACATAAAAAAAAGTTTTCTAGAGGACTTTGCCTTTTATATAAGCCACTTCTGATACCAAATGATCAACTAGAAGTTATTGTTTGTTAACTTGAATAGGTAACAACTTTTGTCAGGTAGTGTACTGTATATACATTTAAAGTCAAAAGAATGATCTCTTTTGTGAATTGTTTTTCTTTATTAATGATTTCACAAATGCTGTTTAACGGGGCAAGGAATTTTTCCCAGTGTTATAGATAACATTTTTTTTCTTCTGGAGAAAATCTTATTTGTTTTATTTTGGCTAGAATAAAAGCAGTTTTTGTTTGTTTTTAAAATTATCTTTATTATTTTTAAAATTATTTTAAAAAGGTCAATATTATTATCCTTAATCGATATATTATTTTTTGATTGTCTACAGAGCAAACCACTGTTATACAATGATTTACCTAATTACCCTATCTTGTCTAATTTGTCTAATTACCCTATCTTGCGCTTTGAGCTAAATGCTAGTGTCTTGAAAAAAAAATATCCTGTAAAATATTATGTATTGTCAATATGGCAAAGATACAAGTAATCTGTTATTAGAAAATAGACTTATGTTTAGAAATTTGTTTCTAAAATCATCTTTACATTTAAACAGAAATTGGGGAAAAAGAAAAAATATATACCGGGAGGCTAATGTTTATAATTTAAAAAAATCCCCCCCCCCCTCCTTTTAAAAGCTGTTGTTCTTTGGGCTTGACAGTTGGAAAGCTTGACAATGGAAAGTTCCTCATGAAAAACCTGGCTGAACTCTCTTGAGATCCACCCTATGCGTTTTATAAGTGATAACTGCCCTCTCCCACAGCAAGGAGGCAATAACAAAGCACTGAAGCAATTTATCTGTAGATTATCATGAAAATATATGGTTTTCTGTCGTAAACAGTCAGAGGAATCGAGAGGGAGAGAACGAGCGAAGAAGACATTATCCATAATGAAACAATTTATGAATGAAACCAGCACAGCTTCCTACAGATTATGAGAGTTTGACGAGAATATAAATGATGTTGAGGACTGTTGCGATGCAGGTATTGCTGGATTTCTTTTGGTGCCGTCTTTGCACATAAATCATAGCTGCGTTCAATGTGGAGAGCAGTCTTTATATGTGTGTTTTTTTTTCTGTAGATCAGCTTTAACAGAGATCTGAGGTAAATGCCTGACCTGCTTCTTCTTTCAGTCTTTCATCTCTGTACTGGCAGGCGAGAGCTCATTTACGAGTTGTGCTGTGGATTTCTGACATGCAGTCTTGAGTAAATCACATGTTTTTTTGTTTTTTGTCGTTGTTCACATGCGTGTAGCTTATGAATGCAGACAGAATGGTTGTGTGGGTTGTACTGTACTGTGTTTTGATGTTTGCTCCTTCCACTTCTATTCAAGGACTGTAGGGAGAATATAACGTACTTGAACTCGAACCTCAATCTTAGGTGCTTAAGTTTTTTTTACTTCTAAGAGCAGATTATTTTGACAGAAAGGGTCATCTTCCCAAAAAAACACACACAAAATGCCAGAACATAAAAAAAGAGATTTTATATATATAAATATATATATTTGACTGCACGGTGGCTCAGTGGTACGCACTGTCACTTTACAGCAAGAAAGTCGCTGGTTCGAGTCCCAGCAGTACCATTTGCCATTTTTGTGTTGACTCTGCATGTTCTCCCTGTGTTGGCGTGGGTTTTCTCCTGATGCAGCGGTTTCCCCCACAATCCTAAGACATGTGCTATAGGTGAATTGGATAAACTAAATTAAATGTATGCGTGTGTGGATGAATGTGAGTGTGTATGGGTGTTTCCCAGTACTGGGTTGCAGCTGGAAGGTGATCCGCTGTGTAAAACATATGCTGGAATACTTGGCGGTTCATTCTGCTGTGGAGACCCCTGGTGAGTAAGGGACTAAACTTAAGGAGAATAAATTGAATGAATGAATGAATGATTTTTTTTATGTTAAGAGGTATTATATAAGAGATATTTTTAGCTTGTACATCTTTTAAAGTTTTAGCAACATGTATGAACTGTAGGATGCATAAAGCTTTCTTAAAAACTTACCTAAATGTATAAAAAAGGTGTATATAAAAAGGAACTATGCTAATACTTGTGTATGTACAGTGCTGTTTTACAGTTTTCATGATTAGTTTAAATTAGATTAGAAGAAAACAGTGTGTGTGTGTGTGTGTGTGTGTGTGTTAGGGCTGCACAATTAATTTAAGGTAAATTCCATGCGCATTTTGTCAGTAAAAGTGGCTCTGTAATCAGCTGTACAAGGAGCTGTTTTACAGGTGATTACAGAGCCGGTTTTACTGACAAAATACGCATAACAACCCCCTTCGATTAACTGTGCAGCCCTAACACAAACAACAGCTGCTTTCAGATGGAGCAGGGTTTTGCAGATGGTTTAATTAGTACAATCCTGAAATTGAAGAGGATCATTCTGCGATTTGACAGCTCTTTGCGAACTATGGCTCTGTGTTGCTTTGATCTGAAAACAAGTGAAAATGCCATATTTAATAGCTTGCTTTTTATTCCAGACTCGCCTCATCCCTTAAGTTGGGTGTTGAAAATAAATCAGTCTGAGATTATTTCGTAATTGAGTGTGTATCAGTTACATTTAAATCTATAAGATCTGTTAAATTATCAGCTGTTTAAATTTTTTTGTGGCTCTTCTTTGTGGCATATTTGCAGTTTCCATCATTTACTACTGATCACAGAGTCGTGTTTCTCTGACAACATGTGCATGAGATTCACAGCTTTTGCTGAATTATGATTTCAATTCCATTTCAATCATACATCCCTATTTTGTGTGTGTGTGTTCTGGTTTATGTAATTTACAAGGATACACAATTGTATGACTTTGGTTTTACATAGTTAAGGTGGCTTAAGGTGTCCTCATAATTCCAAATGCTGACAAATTGTATGTAATGAGGTCTTGATGTTCGAATTTTGCCACAGTAGCCCTGTGATGGATGTGTTTAGAGGTATAGAGAAAGTCAATATAATGTTTTTTTTTTTTTTTTTTTTTAGGTTAAGTTTGAGTCCTCAAACCACATATTCAAGTGCATATGTTTGTGTGTGTGTGTGTGATTTCCATAGTTGGCTAAAACTTTAAAAAACTTTTTGTTTTGAAAATAATTGTCACTATATACTACTAGCCTGTATAAATATTTAAAGAGAGACCAAAGAGTTTTTTTTTTTATTTGCTCACTTAAATGTGTCATGCATCAAAGAGGCACACTGAGCATTGCTGCATTGTTTATAGCCATTCGTAACCGGGTTATCCAGCCTTGCCACTGTACTACACCATGCCAGCAACATCCCTGGGGCAGCCAGTAAGAGTGGAGCAGAGGGCACTAGAGAATGCCATTCAAAGCTGGCATCAAGCTCTTTCCCACTCCACACTTCCAGCCAGAAATCAAAAGCTTTTTTACTCTGTTCTTATTCATTCACGCTTGAGGCATATAACTTGCGCTATTTCCAGATCAGTGTCCGTTTCATTAGCCTGCAGGGTTTGATTTGCCTTCAATTATCATGTCAAATGTTTGACTGGAACGCATCTGTTGATGGTTTTCACGAAGGTGTGGTGTAGATTAACACGTCTTTTATTTCCTTCAAAGACAAGGAAGTGCACTCTCTGAAACAAAGGGCCTTATGTTTCTGATTAAGGCAGCAAATCCAGGTCTAATCTGCGCTGTCATCCCATGCGGAGTCTTGTTGAATGGTGTTGTTAGAGCATGTATGACTAAAGACCATATCGAAGTCATTAGTTTAAGATATGATGTAATTAAACTAAATCCCTTTAAAGGACTGAAGCAGTGACTCAGCAGTGAGCACTCTATTAAAAGAACATTTAATCACGAGTCTCAAGGGAGACTAATACAGCTCTCGCTCATAGCCTGGAAATTTGGGGGAAGTTAATAGTATTTATCTTTTTAGTGACGTTTTACTTAAAACAACAATTCCAAGAAAAGAATTTCAAGAGTTCACATTTATTTTATATTGCTTGATACTAATAGCAGGTTGGGCATGCTGTCCCGGGAGAGAACCCTGAGCTCTGTGATAGTTGAGCACAGGGCTCCCACCTGGTCAATTAGCATGTAAGTGCATCCGAGATCAGCTAGTTCTCAAGAGCTCCCCCTGATAAAGGAGGAAAAAGGGGAGATGGGGGGATTCTTCGAAAGATGGAACATGAAATGAGCTATTTGTTGTTGGTTTGAGTTAATCTGATTGGTTTATCGATTATTGCGGATGAGAGACCAGCTGCGATCAATTATATTGCGTGCTCCTCTCCAGGTTCATTCATTCAATCAATCCTTCATTCATTCATGTTTTTTTCGGCTTAGTCCCTGGAATGAACCGCCAACTTATTCAGCATATGTTCTATGCAGCGGATAAACTTACTGGGAAACATCCATACACACTCATTTACACACATACACTACGGACAATCTAGTTTGGCCAATTCACTTATACCACATGTATTTGGACTTGTGGGGGAAACTGGAGCACCTGGAGGAAACCCACACAAACAATGGGAAAACATGCAAACTCCACACAGAAATGCCAACTGATCCAGCTGAGGATCGAGCCAGCGGCCTTCTTGCTGTGATACCCACTGTGCCACCGTGACGACCTCTTCAAATTAGTTTATCAAACTGCATACTAAAAAATATCATATCATATTCAAAAATCATATAAACAAATTGTTTTCCCAGCCTCACTGGATTATTGCTATGCATTATATTATGCACGTTCATAAATTGTGTACACCATATTATACATATAATACAGTACATCCATCCATCCATACATACTGTGTATACATGTGCAAAAACATATAAATGCAGGTCAGCACATGCTTAATCATACAGATATGGCTACTAAGAACACGAGAGTGATCTTTGGAGCCGCAGTAGTCTGCGTGACTGTGCGAGACGAATTGCAGTACTTCGCGTGAAGAAACGCGCTTTCTCAGTAGCCATATCTGTATGTTCATGGTACTTCTCAAGGGGTTAATCAAAATGCAAAAAATCTAATTCAAATATATTGTACATATACATAAAATGAATTGCAGTAAGCTTAACAAATAATTACAAATATTACAATTTGGAAGGGGAAAAGATATAAATAGCAACATAGTCAAAAAGCAAATAATAAGTTAGGATCCATTTGAACTAGGGCTCTGCAATTAATCGCAATCGCAAAAAAAGTGATTTAAGCACATGCAATTTCTAAATCGCACAAGGCTGCATTTTTATCTATTAATTTACTTTGATTTTTGTTCACATTCTTGTGCGCATGATTTTAATGTTAACCAATCAGAGCTGACACACGACACCGGGCAATTACAGCTAAGCTGAGCAGGAGAAAGATGTTAACCAATCAGAGCTCACTCCACGCACGACAAAGTTGAGCAGGAGAACTGAATAGGTGGTTTTGTTTTTTATTTATTGTTATGACTGGAATTGAGGTTAGTTAATCTTTATTTTTTCATGTTGTCTGTTTTAAAGACATTTTTACTACAGTTTTATTTAATAAATTTAATACCATGTTATTTCATTGTGAAATGTTTTCTTGTGCACTTCTTGTGCACTGAATACATTTAGAATGTGTGTATTCAGCTTGTTTGAAAAAGCAGAAACAGTTGCCAAAGTTGCAAATAAAATCGCAATATTCATTCAAAAAACAAATCGCAATATTATTATTTTGACCATATTGCACAGCCCTAATTTTAATTAATAATTTTAATATTTTAACCTTTAGTGGAGTTCTGAATCTTCTCCTCTTTTTCAACTTTTATTGCTTTTTCTTTCTTAAATTGCTTAAATGGAAGGACAAACTTTTAATCATCAGATTAGGGATCATGCAATTTCACCAAATTTGACCAAAATGTGTGTTTGATTCACTATCTTTACGGTACTTCGCAATGGACTTATATTTGGTGAAAATTTTGCTTCAGTGTTCAGAAATTTTTTTGCTCCAGTGTAAGTGATGGACCATTTTAAACTGTGTAAATGTATGTCATATAAACATTAAAGTCAAGTTAATGTTATGTAAGATTTCTTTCCAATATTTTTTTTTGAGAAAATCAACTCAAGTTCACTTTCACATTATCATTTTGATGTTAGATTTTCTGATGAAATAAAGTTAGTAGTTTTGAGGTTCATACACTCCTGAAAAGTTTCCAACAGCACCACTTTGTCTTAAACCTTTTCTGCGTGCCCTATTAAGTTTCCAGAGTGGTAGAGGTCTGTGTGCAGACGTTGAACAACTGTTAACACCAACCTAGTGTCAGCAGACCTCATACAGCAAGTGTCCAGTCTGAGTAAGCCTACATAATGCTGCTGCTGATCTTCTGCCTTCATGGCAGCTCTTGTGTAATGCAATGAAGCGTTGTGAGTGGATATTCGTAAGAATGATGTTTCCTGGGGGGTGTCCATAAGTTGTTGAGACTCCATCTGTCTGAGAGCAGTGCAAGTTTGATGAATGAGATTCTGCGTTTGTGATGGCGGTGAGCAGAGCGGTAGCTGGTGCCAAAATTTCTACAATCCCTCCGTTTTGTTTAGAACTGGTTACAGTCCAAAGCCCAAAAGAAGGAATGCAGGTTGCTAAATGACATGCATGTTCATTAGTTTCCTTTTTTGTTGTTACTTGTTTGTTTTCTTTTACTTTGCTCATTTCCTTACCTTGTTTCTTTGAATGTTCCTATTTTCTCATGTATTTGTTTTTACTTTGATTTACTCTACCAATGTCCTTCTTTCATTTTCTTGTTGTTTTCTTTTTAGTTTCCCTTTTACTTGTTTATCTAAATTTCCTGTAGTAAATTTAGATAAATTTTGTAGTAAATTTCCTCCTCTTTTTCCATTTATTCCTTCCTCATTTTTTCCCCACTTTGTCTGTTTAATTTCCCACCTTTGACTGCTTTATTTTTATCTTATGTTTTGCTCTTCCAGTTCCTGTTTCCCTTTCATTTTCCCGTTTTCATCTTCATTTTTCCCCTCTCTGTTCCTTTCCTTTCCTCACCCTTTTCCTTACTTTTCTTTCTTTTCATTTCCTGTTTTCTTGTTCATTTACCTTGCCCTCTTCCTTTAACAATTTTTGTTCCATTTTCTTTACTTGTTCCATTATGTTCTCCTTTTCCTTCTCACCCTCCCTTTCATCTCATCTTTATCTTCACCTGCCCATTTCCTTGTTGTTTTCTCATTTATTTCCTTTTTACTTATATATTTTCATCCTCACACTTCTGTTGCATTCATTCACTTGTTCTGTTTTTCTTTCTCTTTTCCATTTCATTAATCTTCACATTTCCACTTTCGGTCTGTTAAATTTCCCATCTAACTGCTTTTCCACTTCCTGGTTGCCTTTCATTTCCCTGTTTTCATAGTATTTATTTTCCTCTTGCTGTTCCTTTTCCCTTTACTTTTCGTTCATTGCTCTTCCTTTCCTTTCCTTTCCTTTCCTCACCCCTTTCCTTTCCTTTCATTTCATTTCCTGTTTTCTTGTTTATTTACCTCGCCCTCTTCCTTTTACAATTTCCTGTTTCATTTTCTTTTTTTCTTGTTCCATTCTGTTCTCCTTTTCCTTCTCACCCTCCCTTTCACCCCTCTTCATCTTTATCTTCATTTGCCCTTTTTCATTTATTTCATTGCTCATTCCCATTTTCCGTTCCATTTACTTATTCCGTTTCTCTATTTCCTCGTTTCTGTTCTTTAATTCCTCTTCACTTCATCTCCTGCTTCCCTTTTTCTTTCAATTCTTTTTCATCCTTCCTTTCCCGGTTCCTTGTTCTTTTATGCTTCCTTTTCCTTTACTCCCCTTTCCCACTCTCCTTTCTTTTGTATGCTTGGTTGTTCTTTCCTATCCTTCTTCCCCTCCGTTCTTTAATTCCTCTTCACTTCATCTCCTGCTTCCCTTTTTCTTTCAATTCTTTTTCATCCTTCCTTTCCCGGTTCCTTGTTCTTTTATGCTTCCTTTTCCTTTACTCCCCTTTCCCACTCTCCTTTCATTTGTATGCTTGGATGTTATTTCCTATCCTTCTTTCCCTACCATTGTCCTTCTTTCATTTCCGTGATTTCTTCTTATTAATTTCTGTTTTACTACTTAAACATTTTCATCCTCACTCTTCTGTGGCATTCATTCACTTGTTCCATTATTCTTTCTCTTTTCTATTTCATTATTCCTCACATTTCCACTTTGTCTGTTAAATTTCCCATATAACTGCTTTGTTTTATTCTTTATTTTCCTCTTTCACTTCCTGTTTCCCTTTATTTGCCTGTTTTTTGTAGTATTTTTCTCTTGCTGTTCCTTTTGCCTTTCCTTTTCCTTTTTTTCCTTTCCTGTTTCTTCCGTCTCAACTCATGTTCCTTTTCTTAAATTCCTCTTTCTTTTACATTTTCCTGTTCCATTTTCCTTTTTTTGTTCCATTGTGTTCTCTCCTTCCTTTCATTCTTTTTTACCCCTTCATTTCATCCCCCTCTTCATATTTATCTTCATTTTGCCTTTCTTTTTCATTTATTTCATTGCTCGTTCCCATTTTCTGTTCCATTTGCTTGCCATCGTTCCATTTACTTATGCCCATTCTCTATTTTATCCATTTTTGTTCTTTAATTCCACTCCACTTCATCTCCTGCACCCTTTCCTTTAATTTTCTTTCATCCTTCCTTTCTCTATTCCCTGTTCTTTTATGCTTCCTTTTACTTCGCTTCCTCTTCCCCCAACATTCCTCTCCTTTGCTTTGTGCTTGGATGTTTATACTTTTTTCATGTGTTTGAACATGTTAGCAATCAGGCTCACTCTGTATGTTTCATTATACGTTGCTGTGTCAGCAAATTTGAATTTTGTTTCTGTGCAGTGTCAGCATGACAGCAGGGTGATGGGCCTCTGACTAGAGGAGGTGACAGGTGGACGTATAGCTTTTTGTAACCTGACAGGCTTTCTGCAGACAGTCCACATCACAGCGGCTGTCTGCCTCCAGCTCCGAGCAAACAGTTCCCTTGAAAAGAGGAGGAGGGGAGTAAAAGAACAGCTCCACACCACAGCAGCACAACATTTCAGAATAAAAACGTTTCTGCATGCAGACAGTCAAACCTTCCAGATGCCTGCTGACAATCCCATGGCAGACCTCAGGTGTGTACACAGCTGCCTGTCAGGACATACCTCAGTCACTTTAGGCTTTCGTTGTCACCTGAAAAAAATAAAAACATCGTTTTGGATTTTCTCTGTGTGTACAAACGTGCATACGGAACGTTCACGCTCATGCTCGGAAACGCTCTCCTAATCCCCTCGAGTGCTGCGGCATGACTCGTCGCACTGAAGTAGAGCAGATGAGAGACAGATGGTGCTGCTAGACTCTTCCAGACACAGAGCCAGGTCCAGTCTGTCTCCTCTGAGCTCTGACAACCGGCCACCACAGCCTGTGACTCGGGGACCTCCAGAGACAGATGTCAAGGGCCCTGGAGTAGAGGGTGTGGAACCCGGCACACATGGGGAGGAATTCAGTGCTACTAAACATTCAGCGTTTTAAACTTATGCCAGCCAGTTGGCAAGAACGTGCGCCCTATTGGTATGTAATGCTGGCAGCAGGATGTCTGGTGGAAGGCTTGAGATATTTTTAGAGTGGCCTTCAGAATTAAGCCAATTCACTGTGTCACCTGCTAGTTTCTGTCAGCAAAGGGCTTTTATGAGTATACGCACACACCCACACACACACTTGTATATGTGGTTTGCAAGGACTTTCCATAGGCATAGTGTAATACAAAAAATGCTTATTATATTGCTTTACCCTACCCCTAAACCCAACTTTTGAGTGACCCTGTTAAGTATGATTTTTTTAAAGCATTTTGAATTACAAGGGCCGACGTCCTTATAAACCGTCTTGATATTTTATATTAATGTAAAATCTATGTTATTACAAACATATACACTTATAGGGTCTGTTCTAAAACCCAGTTTGCTGCCTACACTCAAATTATGTTTGCTGTATGTTCAAACTACTGTCTTAAAATGACTGAGTCATTGAAATTAATGAAAATGATTTTTTTGGGGGGACAAATTAATTGTTTTGTTCAATCCACTTTAATTTGTAAAAACTAATAAGTTAACTTAATTCCTGCAAGATTTCCCAACACAAATTGATTTTGTGGAACCCAACATTTAAAGAGTTTGCTTTTTTGCACAGACTGGCATTTGCCTGTAAATGCAGGTTCAGGCTACACCATATCAACAAAATTTTGGCATTGTTTATAAACAACATTGGATGTAAGAATCAATTGTTTTAGCTTGTAAGGCGTGACTAGCATGTAACAAAAAGGATTTTATTTTCCTTTAAAATAAGCCACATTGGGCTAAAAATTACTAGATTTGATCACACAAGTTGCAACAATATTCCATTCTTTAGTTTATTTGTTTATTTATTTATTATTATTATATATGCAGTATCCTAAAAATAACAAAAACTATGCTTTATTATTACCAAATGCTTTTTTAATTATTAATATTGTTGTTGTTATTATTATTATTATTATTTATTTATTTATTTATTTATTTATTTATTTATTTATTTTTATTTTTATTTTTATTTTTTATTTTTTTGTAATCATCTACTTATTTTCCGTTTAATTATTGTAAGCCTCATTAATCCGAGCTTATATTGGTCATTAATGACATCAATGGATAGTTCAACTATTCAATTCAATTCATGTTTATTTCTATAGCACTTATACAATGTAGATTGTGTTGATGCAGCTTAACATTGACGTTGCAGTACATTTGAAATCGT
The DNA here is from genome assembly GCA_903798035.1 of Danio albolineatus. Classification (NCBI taxonomy): domain Eukaryota; kingdom Metazoa; phylum Chordata; class Actinopteri; order Cypriniformes; family Danionidae; genus Danio; species Danio albolineatus. Next base: position 2,939,181 of record CAIGQQ010003610.1, on the reverse strand, counting down.
GTCAGTCCAGTGTTCGGAGTTAAGAGTCAGTTTTAGTTTAGTTCAGTGTGGTTTAAATTTCAGTGCTGAAAGTCCGAACACTAAAGAGCAAATCCATCGATGCACAGCTAAGCAAGCCAGTTGCGACAGCGGCGAGGAGAGATACTCGCTATAAGAGAAACTTACTTTTTTGAGCATTAAGCCCTGGTCACATGGCACATTTTACCCATTAGACTTCCATTTATATGTATGCAAATGCGGCAGACTGGAAACACAAGCTCGTGCAACAACTTTGCTGTGTTGGAAAGGTAAATCTTGGTCAACTCTGACCTGTGAAATCGCATCACGTTATTGCATGAGACCAATCAAAGACCCAAACATGACCTCTCTGGACAGAAATTTAAAATATGAACCAATTGCTCGCTTTTTTTAATGTCTAATCATCTTGGTTAGTCCTGCCCCTTTTCGCAGTGCAGTACAGAATTTTGCACACAAACTTTTTAGTGTGACTGCAGCATCCATTTGTGATTTGACTTCCAGATCACAAAGTTGAAATTTATCATCAATGAGGCATATAATCAAATGAAATAAATACAATCCATTTATTATTAAATGAAACAACAACCTGACAGAAAGATTGAATCTAATATTTTATGATAATACACAACAAAACATTTTAGAAGCGTATTTATTTATTTATTTATTTATTTATTTATTTATTTGTAGATTGGCTATTTTTGACTGGTGTGACGTTTTGCCATTTTGTACTAAACAAAAACATTTCAAAACAAGCAAATAGGGAGAATAATCTGAAAGAGAGCTTGGCATTTGTAAGAAAGGGGCACTAAGTGGGTAATCACCATCAGAGAGAAGTCTGTCGTTTCAAATAATTGGATTTTAATTAAAAATTATGAGCTCAAATCTGTACATGGATGTATGAATCACTCACAATAAGATCAAGAACATGCCTTTAGAAAGCAGCATTTTCATTCCAACTCACATTTTCTCCTTCCCTGGTACATTTCTTTACCAGTTTCATTCATTGCAATTCATTCTTGGCTCATTGCAATGCATTCTGCGATTGCCTTCCTCGTGAAACACCTACAATGCCTTAAAATGGGACTCGGTAGGATTTGGAACAGAGCTGTAGACACACACACATACACAGACAGCTTTCTCAGGGATATTTAGTGTGTTTTTTCTCTTCTGCCTCACCTTCAGAGCTGTCTCAGTCCGTTTGTTTTACTCCGTAGTTTCAGCCGAAGACATTTGTCAGGATTGAGGCTGACAGAAATCCCTGAGCGTGTGGATTTGTTGCCAGTCTAAACCCCACCATCCACCCATAACTTGTTGTTCAGTTGCTACTAAGCTTTGTTTAAACGCTCTTGAACATGTTTTTGTGTTGCGATTATACTGCCTAACATGTCGTTTATCGTGGGACTTTAGGCATTGATTTTATTTGTCATGCAATTTGATCTTTAAAACTTCGAAAACATTAAGAAAATGCTACATGAAATAATATCGATATAAGGCACTTTAAACTAAAATACTCATCCAACCAATCTTTTCCACCATGCAAACAACTGCCATGGACCGATCTCTTAGTCTTAGTGATTCATTGCTTTAGAAGGCCATTTCACATACCTGTCTGTGCCTTTAAAATTCTGTCTGCGGTTCTTCCTTCTAGATCATGGGTGTCCAAACTCGGTCCTGGAGGGCCGGTGTCCTGCAAAATTTAGTTCCATCCCCAATCAGACACACCTGAACCAGCTGATCAAGCTCTTACTAGGCATACTACAAACTTCCAGGGAGGTGTGTTAAAGGAAGTCGGAGCTAAACTGTGCAGGGCACCGGCCCTCCAGGACTGATTTTGGACACCCCTGTACTAGATGCTCTTCAGGAGAGAAGCAAGCACTGACTTTCAAAGCCAGCAGCACTGCATCGTTTCACAAATATTCTCCTCTCTGCTGTTGAAGTGCCGTTTGTGCTTTTAGAGCCCATTCTGCACATTTTATCAGTCTTTGGTCAAAGTCAATTATGAGATGTCTAGAAGTTTAAGTCTGGAAAACCTGACATCTGATGTTCAGACTCACTCTTCGTACTAATTGAATTATATCACAAAAGCAGGAGATAATTAGGAGATCTTGCCTTAATGTGAAACATTCACCTGGTCTCGCTTAACAATCGGTTGCTCTACAGTATCTCTGGGATCACCAATCTCGGTTCTGGAGGTCTGGTGTCCTGCAGGGTTTAGCTCCAACTTGTCTCAAAACACCTGCCTGGATGTTTCAAGTATACCTAGTGAGAGCTTGATTAGCTTGTTCAGGTGTGTTTGATTGGGGTTGGAGCTAAAATCTGCTGGACACCTGACCTCCAGGAACAAGTTTGGTGATCCCTGCTCTATCTGGTTGTTGGGTAATGTTTTCTTTCGTTGGTTGTAGGGTCGTATTAATAGTAGTTTCTGTAGTATCCACATTATACCTTCTGCTATGTAAACATCTACCAATTACCCATAGATGGCTGGGAAATGGACACCTGCTTAGTGAGTTTGCAACACTCTTTTTGAGCATTCATTGACATCCACTGTCACTAATAAGACAGGTTAACTGAAGTAGGTAATATATTATTTAAATGTAATACAACATATGATCTCATAGGAAGCAACTAGCTCTCTGCAACTCACATGGTTGCCCCCTGAAGCTGAACCTGGATGGGAGACCACATGGGAAATCTAGTTTACTGCTGGAACTAGAGTTAGTGAGACCAGCAAGGAGCGTTCAACTGCTCAGTGAGCACCGACTTTCACATGAGATGTTAAACCGAGGCCCGAGGTGGCTGTCTTTTCAAAAAGAGGAGGGTTTTATCCTCAGCATCCTGGGAGATTCCCCCTAAGAATGTCCACAAAAATATTGAGATTTAGTATCAAGAAAGGCGCTATATAAATGCAAGGAGTTATGTTTATTTATTTAGTTAATTTTAATAAAAAAAATTGTGTTATAAAAATATGTTGCATTAGGTGATGTTAAAGTTACAATTAAATTAGAATGGAAGATACAAAATATTAATTAAAAGTTCTTTATTGATGTTCACTTTTAAGGATTAATCAAAGCAAATCCTGAATTTTTTTTCCTCATTCAAAAAACCCTGTCAGTCAAAAAACCTATCAATGTACTGAAATAAAAAGCCTCAGCAACTTCAGATTCATGAGAACTACACATTTTAGCTTTGTTATATTTTAAAGCACAAATAACTGAATATACAGCCCGATCTCACCAGAAAACCTAAGCATTGTACGTTTTCCCAGTTTTGTGGCTAATTCAAGTTCACTCGTATGAAAATGTATGATTTAAAAAAGGAGGCGTGGCACCCCACCCCTAAACCCAACCTTCATTGGGGGATGAGCAAATTGTACTAAATTGTTCGAATTAGATCGGAATTCCAGAATTAGACTGGAATGTTGGCCCATTGGTTTTCAGGAAGTGATGCAGCACCTGCCTGAACAGTACTTTTTTTGTCATTTCAGTTTAATGAGTGTTTTAACAATTTCAACCTTATTTTGAAGTGTTACCTAATTTTTAAAAATTATTTTGTTAATTTATAATCATTCATTCATTCATTTTCTTTTCGGCTTAGTCCCTTTATTAATCCGGGGTCGCCACAGCGGAATGAACCGCCAACTTATCCAGCATTTGTTTTACGCAGCGGATGCCCTTCCAGCCACAACCCATCTCTGGGAAACACATCCATACACTCTCATTCACACTCATACACTACGGACAATTTAGCTTACCCAATTCACCTGTAGCGCATGTCTTTGGACTGTGGGGAAAACCGGAGCACCCGGAGGAAACCCACGCAACCACGGGGAGAACATGCAAACTCCACACAGAAATATCAACTGGCCCAGCCGGGGATCGAACCAGCGACCTTCTTGCTGTGAGGCGAACATGCTACCCACTAGGCCACCGTGGCGCCCGTAATTTGTAATCTTACATTTTAATTTGTAAATATATGCATATTTAATTTTATACATTCTATTCAACTCAATGAACCTTTCAGTTTTCTAAATTAATAAAAGGTAAAATACTATGAAAAGCAGATTTTCAAATTATTACGTGCCTAGATTGCACTATTGTGTCTTTATTTTTTTCCTCATTATTTTATAACCTGTTTTAACACATTAATCTGTTTTAATTATTTGTATTATTTGTTTTTATTTTCTTATACTTGTCTCTTTTATTCCTGTTTATGTAGGGCACTTTGAATTGCAACTGTGAATAAAAAGAAACTTACCTTGCCTGGCCTCAGAACCAGATTACAATTAGATTATAAAACAATTCTCAATACAACATGCAGTATTAATAACCACAATAAAATCATTTCTTATTTCTTATGTGTTCTGAAAATGAAAACAACGATAACAGATCAAAGAAAATATAAGACTGCTGCAGGTTTCTATATTAAGACCTAATGCACATATCTAATCTAATGATACACATTCAATCTTTCTTCCAACTGCTTACATTCATTTAACAAACATTACTAGCCATTTTTTCATGAATTAAAATTTTATAAAACGAGCATGTATATGTGACAATTCAAATTCAATTTCCCACTAAAGACAGACTTGAAAAGTGTATAGACTTTTTCAGTAGAAAATCACGATGTTGCACAGCTCTAATAAAAAGCTTTCAAGAGGAAGAACTGCACTGCCCAAAATAGCATAATTTCTCCTTCAGTAATGGTATTTAACCCTAAAACCAGCGTCACTACTTGGAGCACTGGATGAAGCCTATTTCTACAATGCCACTTAGCAGGATCCCAAATTTGGATGCTACTTCAGTGTGCGCAACATTCTATTATATTTTACCTCCCAAAGGTACAAAATGCCTTTCTCCACAAGAAGCAGTGTTAATGATGGAAGTAAATGTGCTGGTCCTTTTACCGCTCAAGGTTTCTCTGTTCATATTTCTATCAGAATCTCTTTTGCGCCGACCTCATCTGAGAGCGAGAGAACTGGAGGCTATTTTGTGTCAGATATTTTTATAGTGCAGCGTAAAGCACATTTCTCATGACGGAGGAGGCAGACACCTGTACCGCTGTTCTTTTATTTGTTTCATGTTAAATGTCAGCTGTTATTAAGTGCCGAACAGGCTGTAGCAGATTGTTCTGGACTGTGAGGTATATCTTTACGATTGCTGTCACTGTTTAGTCTTCACTGTTCGACTTTGGCTTTTTCCTACATGAATAATCCTCTCCTCCTGCATGATGCCCGTGGTTACTTGCAAAGGACAGACTTTATTCAGGTTCTTTTCAAGCAGATAAAATATCATATGAACAGCGATGAATGAGCCACCTTTGTTGAGGCGCTTTAATGATTTCGATTATTGATTTAATTAGTGGAGTAACTAATGACGGGTCCATTTCGAAGGCATTTTTCTATCCTGTAACCTTCACGTCTGGTCGCTTTACTCGCCTGTTACTGATAAAAGAGCAAAACTCATTAAAAACTCTAACCCCGGTTAATCTCTTCTCCACTTCTATTTTCAAGGCCTTTCATCGCAGCATGCAATCCCTAATGGATAATGGGACTCTTGTGGGCCGCATTGGACAAAAGATCCTTCTCTGTGAATGGTTAACATAGACTTTCATTTTCAATTTGAAAGGTTGACTTCTATTCTTTTTGCTGGGGTGTTAGTTTGGCAGATAGTGATGGGTGCTTTTGAGACGTTCTTTTGTGAAGCTTTGAAACCTTTGTGAATAATTTTGTTTTGAACCAGTGGAGTATTCACACTTACACTTCTGTTCTCTTGGATTTATTATTTTCAGAAGAAAGACAGATAATACATTCAGTCTAAGTTTACTTGACATCTTGTGACATCACATCCTGTTTTTTGTTTGTTTAGATGTTTGTTTGGTCCAAACCTCATTCATATTTCATTTGCAAGCAGTCTGAAACCATTTTTAAGGGACTTGTTCTGCTTCTGTTGCTTTCTTTTGCACCAGGATTTGAATGGAAGTGTTCACATTTAAAAATGCACTAACATAGCAATTGCATCAGTTTTTTTTCGTCATTTTTTTTTCATCCATCCAAAGAACTAGCACTGTTAATAACCAACTGTTGTTTTGCTGGTGACCCAACTCTGCCCAATAGCTGACTGTCACCTAAGGGCATACCCACACTAGGTACACTTGCCTTAAACTGTGCCAAAGCTTGAGTGTACCCTCTCACTTCTTTCCTAACGGCCCGCACTCACATTGCATTTTGGCTTCCGAGCCGGAGCATCATCGATGCAACTATTCAGTTGAACAGAAAGAGGAACGCTCTCGCTCAGCACAGTGTAGTTTGTTATGATGAACAGATCCACCATTTTTGACGCTCCTAAATTATGAAAGTGCTGTATGCATTAGGTTTGCTGAAGGTGGCAGCTAATGTGCAATGAGGGGTTTGTATCTTTAATAAACTTTGACAGTTCACATTCATTTGAGAAGTAAGAATTATTAATAAACTCAAATGAAACAGTCGCTTAAATGTGATGTGTCTTCAGTTTCGGGCTCAATGTTGCTTTTTTGCATAGCCCAACCGAACCATGTTTTGGCACATCTCTTCCAACCGGTCCAATCCAATAATAGTGTGAGTGCACCCTTAGTGTGTCCCAGCCTTAATGGTTTTAATCCTCTGATGTCTGAGGGTGTTTTGGGGGAGAAGTTCTGACATGGCCTCTTGCTTTTTTCAGTAGCTTATAAACATATAAGTGGATGTAATCTAATACGACTGTAAACAGCATAATCTGGTTTACAATAATATGTTAGCAACATTTATTGTATACAGTATACATTATGGTGCTCTTGAAAAACATGGTTAGTGAAAAAACTGTAAATTGTATTTAATGCAGGTTTGACCAACATGCATTATCACTTCGTAATGGTGAAAATTAAAGTTAATCATTGATTTGTTTTAATTATTCATTAATACATTCAGAATTAAGAAAAGCTACACTATAAAAGTATTGCAGTTCTCCATATTTGTGATTTGTTTTTCCTTTTATATATACTGTATGCTTCAAAAAAACACATTATGGGACCTTTATTTATTTATTTATTCCAACACGTTTTAATCTTGAGTCAAGTTTGAAAAAATTACTTTTATTAAGATCTTTTGATATAGTCTGGGTTGGTGTTGTATATTACGCTACAAAGTCCTTGTAATAAACTGCCAGCACATTTTCTGTTGTTTTCACAGACATATTTCTCTATATATTTATTATACATTATAGTATTTCAAACTACTAAAATGTCAATGAATGTCACTTTAAACTGTAGAGTTAAATTTTCAACATCAAAAGTCGACAGAGCAGAGATCAAGGTCCCATAATGCAATTCACAGCTGAAAATAAACAGAAAACACTTGTGAATCACAAATACGGAAACTGTTAACTGACTTTTTTTCCATCATCATTCCATCATTAATGGCTGGAGAAAATCTTGCCAGTCACTTTATTTATTAAATCACTTTTCTGGTGGCGAAAGCCAAACAAATGTCTTAGTCCAGGTCAAGGTCAAGGTGGCTTTTCCTCCTCCCCTGAAGAGACAGACGACAGGACATGTTTGCATGCCCTAATCCCATCTAATGGGCTCCGCCAGCTGCTTAGAAGGCAGTTGTGCTTCGTGCCGCCTTGGTCCCCATCAGCCCCATCATCAAGCTGTGGGAATGTGCAGCTGGGGAATTCTCCTCCACCTGTTTCCCTCCATGGGCGGCTTTGCCAAACGCGGTCATGGCTAAATATAGCTTGCTTGATGGGGGCTCTGGGGAAGGGCACATGGGGGAGGACGAGGAGGTCTGAAGTGCCAGACCTGGTTGTGGGCGGTTATAAATAAACACAGGGCTGGATGGCAGGAGTGGGCGACGTAGTAGAGATTCAACAGCCTCCTGGTTGTGCCAAGCCTTCAGCACTGAACGCTGCTGATGAGGATTGCCAATGTATCTTGGCCCTCTGTCTAACAAGCCGTGTTGCGCGCTTGCAGTGGAGGCTGTTTGGTGATTACGAAAGGGAATGTTGCAGCTTTGTTGTCTTAAAGCAGTGTAGACAGATGTTTACTCGGGGCAAAATGGATAGCAGCGTTTAAGAGAGCTCATACCACCAGACTTATTCCATTCATGATCACTGAGGGCTATTGAAAACCTTTTCGAATTCCTTCAATACCATTTCAATATTGACATTTTCTGCACTGCCATTGGATGTTTTGATAAAAGCAGTCATACATTTCAACAAAGACTATAGAATACACAAGATATTTCACTCGTATACAGATGTGGGTACTGAGAATGAAGATGACCACACTGAATGCTGCAGTACTGCGCAGTACAGCACAAAATGGTCTAACACAAGAAAGACATGACCAGCAGGGGGCAGTTATGCAAGATAGTGAACATACTGAACTGATATACTGTAGCAGTGCACAGACGGAGAATAATACAGAAGATATTTTTCCTTTTGTATTTAGTGAGCTTTTCTTTATTTTGTTGTATATGCCTCTGTTGTCATTCTCTTCTCTCCGCCTTTTTCCCCAGCAGGTTTCATTATTACCGCATAGGTGCGGTGAATCAGGTGCTATAACGTGGAGGTTTGCCAGCTTCTTTGTGAATACCATTTAAACCAGACTGGAACGTCATTCAGAGAGTCTCCTCTCCTCCTTATTTATTATGGTTTGTTTGCTGAAAACTAACTTTTCGAAATGTTGTGGGTAAACTAACAATCACGATCTTAAAACGCAGCTCTGACTAGTCTCCAACTTCAATGATGCTAGGGGTGTAAATGTTATTTCATTATAAGCATAAAAATAAATGCCTCAAAAATATAATAAAAAGATTTAGAATTTCACCGCGAGCAAATGAACTCCTGCAACATTATTTTTCATCATTTTATTTCAACTTATGCGCTTAAATCATCCTTTTGAATGGAAAAAAAAATGCATTGGTTAGTATGGATGCTTCAGCGAAGGAAGCCCGGCCTTCTAGAAAAGGAGCCAATCGTCAATCGCTATTGACCTTATTCTGCAATGTGGAAGTGCGCTCATTTTTGCGATTAAGAACTTTAAGTTGCCTATGAGAGAAATGACTAAAAAAAAATAAACAGCAGAATACGATCAAACTACTTGCTCCACAAAAAAGTGTGTTCATGACTATATATTAAAGTAGAATAAAGGACCCTTTTCACATTTCTGGATATTTCAGTAGAATTAATCGTTGGGTATACTGAGAGTGCAGTGAATGAAAGAGTTACAGAGAACATTTTCTTACAGTCCTGTTTGCTGAGGTAATAAAAGAAAAACATTACAATTGTGTGTTCAAGATTTTCAGAATAATGAAAAAAAATTGTGTGAGACTTATAATGGCAGCCAGAAGAGAAAACAACATCAAATTAATGTCCTGTCCTATAGATGTTGCATTAGAAACACCTCGCACAGGCAGCAAAAATGTTTTTTTAATAATTTGATGCAAAGATGATATCATACATACATAAATACTTATAAATGTTCATGCGTTTAATCCAGGGGTGGGCTAACTCGATTCTGGAGGGCCGGTGTCCTGCACAGTTTAGCTCCAACTCTAATCAACTCTGTTCATAGATTTCTATTGATCTTGAATATATATAATTTATACAACAGTTCTGTTTGGTTCTTGAATCTGATTGGCTGATAGCTGTGTGATTTATTTATTAATTTTTTCCAGTAACAGCGTACAAAGGCCTCTTCACCCTTCACCTTTGTGTATTACTCCACCCACATACAGTCAGCAACAAGCAAATGAGAGTCTATAGTTTGACAAATATTACTGCTGTTGGACAACATAATGTACTTTTGAGGCTTTTTTTGTTGAATGTAGTTGTTTAGATTGCAACAATGCAGTTTATTTATAAGGATAGTGCCTATTTTAAAATATTTAGAATTTCTGAGAGACAGTGCATCGGCAGCCATTAGCCAGCCATACTGAGTAGACCAAAGACATTGACGTTTAACAGGCTTGTGAAATGGGTCCATATAATAAAACAATATCAATTTGCTACATGAATAAGCAAAATGAGCTGTTTTTAACATCTAATTATCAACGGAAGTAAATGAGACCAGAAGTCTTGAGCCAAAAAGATTCCAATGGCTGCATCTGCTCATACGTGAAGAACAAGGCAAATAGACGGATGATTCTCCGGGGGAGGGGCTCAATCCAAATGTATGTTTTTTTTTTTTTTTTTTTTTTTTTTTTTTTCAAAAACTTTTTTTTTTTTAATTTTTGTTGTCATCAAACATGCTGGTATCACAGTGAACGCTGACCACACAGACTTCTATATCTGAAACATATCTAAAGTATTCAAACATCTGTTCTAAAACAACCTAACTACAACCGAAAACTAATGTTCTCTGGTTTTGTAATCTGTGTGAAACGAACGTGGGGTACATTAATTTCCATCTGACCACATAATTTTAAGTGAATTCTCGCTGCTGTCATTTAAGTGCCAATAACATGGCGGCAACCAATTGAACACCCACAAACTTGAAAGAGGTCACTGTCATTCTGGAAGAAGATTTGCTGTCAAGAATAAATTGGAAGTTACTTCAGAAGACCAGCACAATCAGATGCTTTATTGTGTAAAACATAAAATATTGATTCTTATGGTATGTACATAGTTTAATTGACAGAATCAGTGTCCTCCAGAAACAGCCATAAAGGAGATTAGTGTTATAAACGTGCTAATAGGTGTGCATTAGCTTGGACAATCTGAAAAAATTGCCAAAACCAAAATTGGTTTGGTTTGTTTGGTTGGTTTAAACATTTAGAAACCAAATTTAAGAGAGTTGTTATTCCATTTCTGTCGATTCCAAATCTGACATTCAATCATAAGCTTGGCAAACAGTTTCTGAGAATTGGATGTTTCGATATTCAAAGTGATAGGATAAGTACTTGTTTACCTGCTTTTTAAAGATGGCCACCAAAAGCAACTTCGTATCCAAAGCGATGCTGTCTAAATTATATTGGTTTAATTCTCATAACCATGAGTGATCAGTTTGAAGAGAACAATGAACTGGTTTGCTTTAGTCTCGTCTTTTTTGTTTGTTTTAAATGAACCAAGCTCTTTTAAAGTGTTGTGTACTTTAATCTGGCAGGATCAATGTGATCAATGCAATTACTGACCGGTTGTTCATTTGTCATGTTTTGTTTTAATATAAAAGCCTGGGTAATGGAATCATCAATCAGCAACCAGAATCGTTAAATCCCTTACGACGCTCCTCCATGAAGCAATAAATGCCTCATCATTACATAGATCTACAGTTTGCGAATACTGCAAACTTTGCAGTACTCTCTTGTGGTCTCTTCAGATGCTTTGACCCACAGGAATTCAATCACAGCACACAGTCATGCTATAGAGTGGCCAGGCCCTGTCCCTTCTCAAAGCCACCCCGAGGAATACCAGGCCCAAATAAGAGAACCAATGGCCTACTTTATCTCACAAGCCCTTAAAACCTGACGTACCCTCTTTATTTTTAGGATGCGCCCTGTGAGGAAACTCAGTCGAATGCAAACACAGACACTTCAAAGCTCCCTCAGCCCTCCTCGCCTTTGCTTTCTTCGTTTTTGATTATAAGGCCTTACATTGTTTTTATCTTGTTTTCGTAATATAAGAATATGCCATATCAGCCACTTTGAGGCTTCTGCTCCGTGCTCTGAATCGCCTCAGAGGTAGATCTCATTCACGGCTTCTTGTGTTGGTATTTTTTTCTCTCTCTCTTTTGTGATGCGATTGAACTGGAACGCTTGGATCGGTCTTCTGCCATTGGGGATGGTACCCTCATGAACATGCTCTCTCAAGTCAGATTCAAAGAAACATGGCAGGGCCTTTAACAAACTGTTCAGTCATCTGGGAATTTGTAAAGAGGGAACGTGTGGGAAGCAGCTTCTCAAATATTATGCATAAAATATTGCTCGCATGGAAGAAGTCAGAAGTAATCATGTATTTTGATCATGTGCATACAAGATGGATGAATTGGATTTTTGGGCAGCTCTGCAAAATGAGCGTGGTTTGTATTCACATTCATGTTGCTTTAAACTTGTACATCTTACTTAGGACTGGTCGATTTGGCCTAAAATCAAAATCTCAATTAATTGAATATCTTAACTTGATATTTATTTTATTTTATTTTATTTTATTTTATTTTATTTTATTTTTTATTTTATTTTATTTTATTTTATTTTATTTTATTTTATTTTATTTTATTTTA
>CAIGQQ010003610.1:2899045-2923330 GCA_903798035.1 Danio albolineatus | reverse complement strand
ATTATTATTATTATTATTATTATTATTATTATTATTATTATTATTATTATTATTATTATTGAGAATGTTGAAACATTTTTTACGGATTTGATCAAAGATTTGAAAAATCAAAGATTTGAAAAGTTCACAATGACAACTTCTGTTAATTTTTTTCTGTTAATTTTTTTAAATGTATAATTGTTTTAATGTTTAAATAGACAAAAAATCTATTCCTTTTAGTAAATACAATGTGTCCTTGCTAAATAAAAGTATTTTATTTATTTATTTATTTATTTTAAAACGTTTTATTTTATTTTAAGATGTTTTTCAAAGAGTAGTTTGGTTCTTTAAGATTGTACAATGCAAATTTTCTAACAGTCAAACCAGGACTTTTTTTTTTAAGTGTTTGAGTGAACTAACCCTCAATATTTCAAAGCAGAATTTGCTTAGGAAGAAAACAAGAACATCAAATGGATGAATCTGCTTTTGAATAATGAGGCTGAAATCTGAATCGCATCTGGTATAGATTGCACATAACAGTCTTCATCATTTATTATTAAACACTGTCATTAAAGCATTTAATTTTTACTTTTTAACTAACTAACTTACTCCAGCTATAGAAAGTGTTGCTAAGTGGTTGGTTTGAATGTTTTTATCAACATATGCATTTGCTAAGTGAAAAACACCATTTGTTTAGCCTGCATTGTTTATTTGAATTATTATAATTTTTTTCAGCAACTCTGACAGTTACATGTTGTATAATACAACCCTCTGTTTTCGGAGACTGCAGGTGTGTCTGTTTGCGCCCGAGGTGTTCTGGAACATTTATGTATTCTTCACTTTGTGCTCTGCCATATGGGCGTTTCAGCATTTCTGCTGTCACACTTCACTAGTCCTGAACGGTGACTTCTCCGAGGATGAAGAATGCATCTGCGCCTCAGCAAACCAGCCAATCACCTTCCTTTCTGCCTCTCTCGCTTTCTCTCCCAGAGCTCAATGCGATAAGAGCGCAAACTGACGCGGTCCATCACTTTATCTTGTTCCTCCGCTTATCTATGTAATATAAAACCATCTCTTATTTCGAAACAACCGACACATCTGATAGAAGCTGCTTTGCGCTGTCAGTTGGTTTCAGTCTGGGAGAAAACAGTTGATCATTTGGTGTCTGAGTGAGATGCACAGGAAGTTTGTGGGATATTTAGTTTAATTCTGTTCAATTCATCTTCATTTCTATAACGCTTTTACAATGTAGATTGTATCAAAGCAGCTTAACATAGAAGTTCTAGTAAATTGAAAATGTTTCAGTCCAGTGTTCAGAGTTGAAGTTCAGTTTAGTTTAGTTCAGTGTAATATAAATGTCACTGCTGAAAGCCCAAAAACTGAAGAGCAAATCCAACAATGTGCAACAAGTATAAGTATTTAACAAGCATAATAACAATTTTGTATATTTAATTTACAATTTTTTAGAGTAAAGAAATGTTTTATAAATAATTACAAAAAGATTATGCAGTATCACTTTAAAATGAGGTCTTATTTTAAATATTTGGTAATTCATTAAGCAAAGTAGACAGTGAGAAATAACTACATTTGTAACAGAAGTTATTATGCTAATGTTAGTTTAAAAACGTACAACTTTATTAGTTGACATTCTACTATGGCATTCTAAACATTTAGAAATAAACACCTATCAGCTAAGATTAATAATCTGTTGTTTTCATCATCAGTTTAGTGTTAACAAATAAAGTCTTCATATAAAGAATCACTATTTTCAGCCAAAATCGAAGGCGCGTTGTTGACTATGATTAACATAATAATGTTTATGAAATATAAAAACGAATAAGCATAGGATATAAACAATATAAATATTCCTACAAGGTGCTTTAAAACCTATTTTTTTAAAAAAGCAAAAAATTAAAAGTACCCCATAATTTACACATCCTCCAATCACATGGCAGCGACTCAATACATTTAGGCATGTGGTCGTGGTCAAGACGATCTGCTGTCGTTCAAACCGAGCATCAGAAAGGGGAAGAAAGGTGATTTAGGTGACTTTGAATGTTGTATGGTTATTGGTGCCAGACGGGCTGGTCTACAGTATTTCAGAAATTGCTGGTCTACTGGGATTTTCAAGCACAACCATCTCTAGGGTTAACAGAGAATAGTTAGAAAAAGAGAAAATATCCAGTGAGTGGCAGTTCTGTGAGCGCAAATGCCTTGTTGATGCCAGAGGTCAGAGGAGAATGGCCAGTCTGGTTTAAGCCGATAGAAAGGCAACAGTAACTCAAATAACCATTGTTTCAGCCGAGGTATGCAGAAGAGCATCTCTGAACACACAACACATCGAACCTTGAGGTGGATGGGGTACAGCAGCAGAAGACCACACCGGGTGCCACTCCTGTCAGCTAAGAACAGGAGACAGGCTACAATTTTGTTGCTGACCATTACAATAGAGTATTGTTGCTGACCATGTCCATCTCTATATGACCACAGAGTACCCATCTTCTGATGGCTACTTCTAGTAGGATAACGCTCCATGTCATAAAGCGCGAATCATCTCAGACTGGTTTCTTGAACATGACAATGAGTTCACTGTACTCAAATGGCCTCCACAGTCACCAGAACTCAATCCAATAGAGCACCTCTGGGATGTGGTGGAACGGGACATTCGCATCATGGATGTGCAGCTGACAAATCTGCAGCAACTGTGTGATACCATCATGTCAATGCGAACCAAAATCTCTGAGGAATATTTCCAGTGCCTTGTTGAATCTATGACACAAAGGATTAAGGCAGTTCTAAAGGCAAAAGGGGGTCCAACCCAGTACTGGCCAGCGAATGTTTATTTGACTTAATTTCTGTCAGACAGTCAAGGTCAGTGCAGTTTTTTAAAATGTTATGGCAGTTCCATGCTGTATAATGGTGTTGAATGCTTTTATTTTGAAGCTTCCAAAAGTACATGAATTATTTGCTAATTATGGAGTAATTTTTATTTATGGGTGAACTATTTCTTTCAGTAATAAACTGTTCACTCCGTTTTTAAGTGCCCAGCACTGTAAAAGAGTGCTGGGTTCCACAAAATTCCTTCATGTTGACCTAATACAAATTAAGTTAACTTAAAGTACTTGTTTTTATAAATTTAAGTGGACTGACCTTAAAACAATTAAGTCGTCTGAAAGAACTGAAGAATAGTTTTTTTATTTTTAACTCGTATGAAATATGTAGTTTAAACAAGAAGCAAGTAGTATTCCTTTTCAGTGAAAGTGACTATGGCCCAATCCCAATTCTATTTTTGTACCCCTACCCCTTGGCCCTTCCCCTTAACCCTCAGTTGTAAGGGCCAAGGGGAAGGGCTTCAAAACTTACCCCTAAGACCCCTGAGACAACACTTCAACACCTGCACACGTCATCATATGTCATCACAATCTCTTGCTTCATATGAGATCAGACAATCACGACTGCTGTAGTTACTCCAGTTATGTTATTGTTTGGTGTTTATCTTCAGGAAATCACTGAAGGCATATATTATGTTATCATAACGATCTTATGTGGCAATAAGATCGGAACTATACTGTGCATTTACTCCGTGGCCATACTCATCTATGTAAACACATGAAAACAACATTAGCATTATAGCAGACACTGTAAAAAGCTCATTCCCAGACACTAGACATTACTGACAGGGTATTCGAGTGTCATCGAGTGTCAGAATGTTGTGGGACCGCTGTACTGGAGTTATGATTATGGATTATAGATCGCGAAATATAGCGTTTTTTTTTTTTTTTTTTTTTTTTTTTTTAAAGCATGATGGTAAAACATGAACGCGGTTATGAATATATTAAAAAATGTGTTTGTTTGTCGTAAAAATTTGTAATAATGACAAAAAATACTAATTTGTGGATCTCCTTACTTCCGGGTTCAGCTATCCTGCCGCTGTGGCAGGTGCATTCTGGGACATTTTCTTACCGCTCCGTTTTAAGTGTGGTCCTGAAAAATCTTCATTCGAAGGGGTGTATACCCCTTGCCCTTAGCCCTACCCCTTCAAGCTAAAGAGAATTGGGACACCACTACCCCTTGACGTGAACGCGCAAAACGAGGGGTAGGGCTAAGGGAAAGGGCTAAGGGGTAGAATTGGGATTGGGCCTATATCACACTTTCATTGCATTATTGAATGTTGTGTAGTTGCAGTAAATGCTGTGAGAGTCTGTAAATGATTAGTACTTTGCTTTTTCAGATGACATACATTGAACGTGTGAAATAACATTTAAATCAGTGCTACTAATCACTATTGGCAGAGGCATTCTCATTCAATTGCTGTATGTTATGCAATGTTTGCATATGTTACTGGATTATTCGAAGGAGTTTTATCTGAAACCGAGACCAGAAAATTTGGAGGAAACGAGAGCATGAGAGATTTATTAAAGCACCCAGAGTGTGCGCCAGATATAACAGCAGGCCCTTTCTTAATAATTTCCCTCCCGTGTGAAGTTGTTTGATTACTGCTCATCCAAAGTCATGTGCGCTCTATCAAATCAATGGCCAGCATATTGAGAGCTGATGTACTGTGGTAATTAGAGCCCTTAATTGTTTTCATCGCTCACTGTGCAACTCTCTGAACCGCAAGCAGCTGCTGTGTCACCGCGTTGTGTATGTTTGTGTGTTGAAAATGTGTCTGGAGGGCTACTGTAGTTCCCTCAGAACTGAACATTCTGTCCTGGTTTGACCCTCAGAAAGTGCTTCTTGAAACAGAGATTGAATGATTCTTTCAGGTTGCACTTGATGAAGAGAATTGACGATGTGCTTAGATGTGCTGCCTTCACATGCTGTCAGAAATCTGAGTTGAAGTTGTATTGTGGACTGAGAAACACTAATTAAAGTTCATTTACGATATGGGTGCACTCATTTTTGCAAAATCCAATTATTTTTTTTCACTCATGCCGATAGCTATGGAAGTCTGTTGCCACCTATGAATAAGAATAAAAAAGGTTATTGCAATTTTTTTGTCTCAGATTTGCCTGAAACATTTTTTTTGTCAGAATTGTGAGATGTAAACTTGAAATTGAGAGTTATTAAGTCATAATTTCTCTGAATTCGGAATTTAAATCTCGCAGTTATGTCTAAAATAAAGAATCCTGACATTATAACTCTGAATTGACAGTATATCTCAGAATTCTGACTTTATAACTGTCAATTGTGACTTTTTATATCAGAATTCTGAAATTATATAATGCAATTGCAACTTTATTTCTCAGAATTCTGACTGTATATCTTGAATTTCGAGATATAATGTCAGAATTCTCTAATATTGGCTATAGGTTGGTAAATCCACAGATTCCTACGGGTTTTTTAGCCCGTCGTTGAGTCCATTTATTTGCTTATGCAACTGTGTGTAAATATTAATTTAAGTTACATTAACTAATATGCAAATGTTTATATGATTTATTTACAGTACAGTTTGTAATAGCTTCTATCCATTAGTAGATGTATTATAAGAGAGACTTAATTACCAAACAAGTGGATCTAATTGCCTTTACATTGTAATATTAAACGTTTAAAATTAATTATTTTAAATTTCATATATTAAGATTTTAGCTCTTATACAAAATTCTGTGCAGAAATAGCGAAACACATCCACAGATTCTCTTTGTCATTAGCTATAGGTCATCATCACCACTGTATTGTTTTTATCCAAACTCATTTACCACACTAGGATTTTGATTCGCCAACACATGCACATGTTTAGCATGCCAAATACTTTACAGGCTTCAGCAGTGCATCTGTGATTCTCTTAAGATCACATCTTTAAATCGCACTGCTTGATTGCCACAATCGATTTTTCTCTGATTTGAGGCGTTTGTCTGCGATTTTCGCAATACTTATCGGGGAGTGAAAATCAAAGTTAAAATTGTGCAGTGTGAACTCGCATGGCGTTAGACTTGACATTTATTAAGCTTTGGAAGCTTGTCTCCAACCTTTTTCCTTGCGTACTTTCATATAAAAATATATATTTTTTGTGAAGATATTGACCTGCTGGACTGTGAAGAAGCTAAGTTTCAGATTTATCCATGATTCTGTGCTCAAAGCTACGAGTATCTTAATTACTTTAAGCAGGATGTCTCAACTTTCAGCCCACAGGCAAAATCCACACCATTGATCATTTTCTGCTGCCCATCAATTGATTATGATGAAATCATTGCGCTCTCGGGTACATCAGAGAGCAAAACTCACAAATAAGCTCAAAAGCATCTAATGGAGGTCTGCGTCTGAACAGATTCAAGCACTTTTATGCTCTTTTTAGTAGTAGTTGAGATACTGTGGTGTTTTAAACATTGGCCAGCATTGTTTAAAGAGAACATGCAGTACTGCTTGAACGTTTTGGGTTGGTCAGACTTTGTGTTTTTGAAGGAAGTCTCTGTGAAGATGCATTCAGTGTAGGGCTGCATGATGATGGAAAAATAAAACCTGACATTGCCACTTTTAGGTACACCTGTCCAACTTGTCATTAACACAAATGTCTAGTCCGCAAATCGCATGGAGCTAATGCAGCATCTAATGCATATCTAATGCTGCAACTCAATGCATTCAGGCACATGCTGCAGTTCAAAGCGAGCATCAGAATGAGGAAGAAAGGTAATTTAAGTGACTTTGAACATGGCATCATTGTTGGTGCCAGACGGGCTGGTCTGAGTATTTGACCCCGTGTTCGCATAGGTTTCCTCCGGGTGCTCCGTTTTCCCCCACAAGTCCAAAGACATGTGGTATAAGTAAATTGGGTAAGCTAAATTGTCCGCAGTGTATGTGTGTGAATAAGTTCGTATGGGTGTTTGCCAGTGATGGATTGCAGCTGGAAAGGCATCTGCTGCGGAAAACATATGCTGGATAAGTTGGTGGTTCATTCCTCTGTGGCGACCCTAGATTAATAATGGGACTGAGCCAAAAAGACAATGAATGAATGAACTGCAACAAAGCCAATTGAGCAAATTACAACACAGGAGTGAATAAAATAAATAATCTTTTATGGTTTTGTGTAACGATATTACGACAGAGAAAGTCATTCATAGTAAAAAATAGCAATTTATTCTTCATTGTATAAATAAATGCAAATAATCTTTGCTAAAGCTTCAACTTTATAACTTCTTGGTTTAAATTTGCTTGGAATATCACACTTACAGGTCTTTTGAAACACATTCAATTGAAAATCTTTCACTATATTTGGGTTAAAAATTTGCCCAGACTCCACAAATCATATGTTCTGAACTGTGGGGGCTGATTATTATAATCCCAACTTGACATTGCAGATATTGCGATGTGAATATTGCAGATTAACACGTTGTGATATGGATGCTGAAACCATATATTGTTCAGCCATAATTCAGTGGATCAAAAATGAAATGATTACAAAAACACTACTATATATTGCTCCTGTTTTTGTAGAGGTGAATTTTCAAAAGCCATTACTCCTATGCCACTTGATTCATCAGATATTTATATATGATGTGCTAATTTTGTATTCAAGAAACATCCTCAATGTATAAAGTTGTTTAGCTTAATATGTTTTGTGGAAACCATGATGATTTCCCTCTCTTTGATGAAATGCCTCTTTTAAATGCACTAGTCATCAAAGCACTTGTGTGAAAGAGAAATCTTTTAAGGAATCCTTGCAAATATATTCTCATATGCATCTTACTCCAAGTTGTGTAAGATCCATTTGGAAGGAAAAGTTGCAAGAAAAGTTTGCTCACATCATGACGAAATGTCACTTTTGAAACCATTTCATTTTTCCCTGACACTCTTGAGATGCATTTCCCCCCACACTGAAACTATGTCCGCATTCAACCATAGTACAGCGTGTTCTCTTATCCTAGTGAGAGGTGAAAGTTTTTACACACAAAGCCAACTAAAACCTTTAAAAAAATAAGAATGAAAAGCGTACAGCAGTGGTGATATCAGGACTTTTATCAGAAACATCGTCTGCTGTGACTGTGCAATGGGTTATATGCACACAGAGTTTTAATTTTCAGTCGGCCAGCCCAAGCGCTTCTGGTGAACTGTCTTGCCATTAAAAAATTGCTACTTTTAAGATCTGATTTATTTAAAAATCAGTGATCTTCACTGCCTGATAGATATAAAGTGGGTCTCAAACTGCACAAGAAGCACTCTATTAAATTAAATGTTTCCCAACCATGTCTTTATTTTTAATAGAGTTTCTGCACTAGCCTCCTGCTACTGACAGTGCTTGCGTTTACATGGCCTTTCATCTCGTTTTACATGTGAACAATTAAATGAATGCGTGAGTCTATTTAACAATTGCATTTTAGTTACATTACAATAGCGATGCTGTAAAAGGAACTTTATAAAACTAAAAATAGTCACCGTAAAGCAGGGGTCATCAACTATATTTGTCAGAGGGTCAGAGTTTTACGAGACAGTCTTCTTGGGAGCCGGACCCCTAAGAAGAAAATCAAATAAAAATCAAATTTTGCCTTAACATTATGTTTAATGTTTATACTTCCATTTCGTTACAAAACTGAAGGCATTTAATTCAGGATTCCATCACCTATACCATAGTCAACACTAGGAGTGATAGACATTTTGCCTCAACTCATCTAGGCTAAGTCAACAAGGGAAAATGTAACTAGCCATTGATTAAGCACTGTGAGTAACTTGTTTCAGCATTGTGATTTGAATTCAAGCCCACTTGTGCCATATTGTTTTTCCTCCTTTTTTTAGTCCTGAGCAGTGGTGTAGCATACGGGATGAGGGTCCCCGCGATCTTCAGGTCACGCACCTCCAAATACCACCCCTCAGCTGTAATACTGCTATCACTGCGTCGTACATGGCCCGTACGCTCCACCCCCCCGGTCTTCACTTCGCGCTACCATAAGCATGCGCACAATGATGACCTCCTGTTTTTCACTTCCAAGGGGGGCTCCATCGTAACTCTTGCGGGTGGGTCCACGTATATTGCGCTACGCCACTGGTCCTGAGGCAGACATCCCAAGTCTCCCGGAAGTTTCGTATACCTGCAAATGAATGATAATCTCCAGGAAATCGCGCGTCACCCTCCTGCTCCTCAAATCTGTACCCCTCTCCACCGCATCCCTCCGTGCTCCTCTCCACACACGTTGCGCGCACTCTGCCTTTTTAACCCACCTGGTCTTCACTTACGCTAAAACCTGTTTGAAGCAATATATGCTAAACGCCGCATTATCTGTCTGAGCCTGTCCTCATTTCAGAGTATATAAATATAGTCATAAATTGTGGTTATTCTGACAAGAGACTCAGTTGTTGTTGTTTTTAGTTGCTTTAATATTGTGGACCACCATTTTTTTTTTTTTTTTTGATCCTCACAATTTTGGAATCCAGTCGCGGGCCGGATTGAATGGCTCAGCGGGCCAGCAGTTGATGATGATCAGTGCCTTAAAGGGAGCCTATGATGAAAATCATCTTTTGGAAGCTGTTTTGTGTGTAGGTATAGTGTGTCAACAGTCATATTGGGGTGATACAAAGGCAGTAATTTTTTTATTTTTTTACTTTCCTGACGTTAAAAATAGGATCCAAATCACTCCCATTTTGTTTCCCCACCCACCGAATTGATTGACAGCCGCATATTAACATGTCTCCATTGTAATGTGTATAATAATATCAACAAGACAGGACGTGCACAAAACAATGGGGGTTAAAATATCTGATCATCTCTCTGTAATCATCAATCATCATTATATGTGATCAAGAATGAGATTTACAAGGTTAAAACCTTTTTCAAACAGTGCGTGTTTGTTATAAAGTAAGTTAAAGATGGTAAAATTGCTGTAATTATCACAGCTGTATGTCACTACAGTTATAAAAGAATGCTTCAATATCAGTTTGTGAACTTAAATCAGTTTAATTTTGTACATTTAACAAAACCGATATCCACATTTGCTGTGCAAAAACTAAACATGTGCGCTGTGTGTCTCTGTGTGTGCATGGACTTTGTAACGACCTTGTGTGTGACTCATCATTGCAGAAAGGCTTGAACTAACTCCAATACATCAAAAAATCATTGGGAAAGTTCTTACTGTCGTATTTCTCACAAACGTTACGTGGGGTCTGCTTCCTTCATGTCTGTCACTGTGCTGTTTATCTGATGCAGCCGGAGGTTGAAGCACACTCTGACAGGCACGTGTGAATGGTGGGCAGGGAGAACTAGCATTAATGGCACAGGCACCAAAAATAGCTACATTGTGCTCAGAGCGGAAAATTCCAATATTCTGAAAGGTAGAATAAATAATCAGATGGGTGTGTTTAGCTAAAACTTTACAGACATATTCTGGAGAAACAAAGGACCTATCTTAAATCTTAAAAAGTGGTAAAATAGCTGCCCTTTAACCTTTCATCAGAATGGCTAAAACCTATCATTGTCTGAAAAACACTAGCTGTGCATATAACCTCATTCCTCATTTCCCTTCAGGAATGCCCTTCTGGGAGCTTTCAGACAAGGAAGAGATGTCTGATTCCCTGGATCCATCAGTTGTCATTGTGGCGAGCGGCAGGCAGATGGGCCGTGGTGGCGTTAGGTTTGAAAGCCAGCGTGCCGCGAGTCGATCCTCATTACTTTCCATTAGGCTGCTACAGAGCTATGACTCCCCACTGACTCACAGTTACTGCCTCTGAGCAGAAACAAGAGACCCGTCCACGTCATTTCACACTCTGGTGCCACTAATGGAGGTCACATTGAACCTATCGTACTCTCGCTCAGCCCCTGCCATGTCTTTGGGATTGTATTCAATTCAGTGTTTTAAGCATAATAATATTTCTCTGCTCTAGATCCGTCACTACCCCAGTTGATACAGTTGACTTTTATTTTATAATTTTTTTTTGTTCTTTTAGTTTTTTTTTTCTCTTTTTTTCTGGTGGTTGAATAAGAGTAAAGCAGTCGGAAGATGAGAGGAGGCTCTTCTTCAAAGCTCTTGAAGCAAAGGCCCTATCAAAGGCCCATCCCAAGGAAATCAGAGTCTTGTTTTCCCCTTAAATTTTCAATTACGGAGCTGATGAAAAGGACTTGAGCGGCTGGAGTGAGTCTCAGAGCTCCGGATGAGGGGGTGATTATTGCTCAGCCCGCAGAAAAGGTCCTCTGGGCAGGAGTGATGGTGGATGTCATCACCCTCTGATCCGCTCTGGTTAAAGATACATTTATTTTATTTTTTTCTTGTTTATTAGACCCTTTTAGTCAGGAAAAGTAAGATTTTGCTATCATTAACTCATCCGTGTGTCATTCCAAACTGTCTTTTTTTTCACCTGTGGAGTATGAAAGTAGACAAAACATGGTTTAAAGAGTTATAGGTAACACGCTTTGAATAATTTATTAAGCATTATCAAATAGTTAAATCATTATTTGTTAAGCATTAACTCTACATTAACAGATGTTAGTAAGCAATTTATAACTACAGATACAAATGCTCTATTCTTAACTTGTATAGTGTGCTTAATGATTGTATTCTCATACTTTAATCTAAAGTGAGGGACTATTAATGCTTTATAAATCCTTTATAAATGACGATTCAAAGGCTAAGTTCTATTCTAAATTGATAGCAAAGCAATCATAATATAGAAAAAGATCTATCTATCTATCGTTCGATCAAATCAATCTATCAGCCTAGTTAAAAAACAGTGTTACACTTTCTTTAGCATTATTTCTGGCAAATTAAACCATTAGATTCAAGTTTTTCTTCTTCTTCTTTTTACAAAACAGTTGTAACTAATCCAATTCAAAGGGGTAGTTCACCATATTCATTCATTCATTCATTTTCTTTTCGGCTTTGTCCCTTTATTAATCCGGGGTTGCCACAGCGGAATGAACCGCCAACTTATCCGGCATTTGTTTTACGCAGCGGATGGCCTTACAGCCACAACCCATCTCTGGGAAACACATCCATACATTCTCAGTCACACACACACTATGGACTATTTAGCTTATCCAATTCACCTGTACCGCATGTCTTTGGACTGTGGGGGAAACCGGAGCACCCGGAGGAAACCCACGCAACCACGGGGAGAACATGCAAACTCCACACAGAAATGCCAACTGGCCCAGCCAGGGATCGAACCAGCGACCTTCTTGATGTGAGCCGAACGTGCTACCCGCTAGGCCACCGTGGCGCCCTAGTTCACCATATAATATATTGAATAATAATATGATAAATTGAATAATAACATGATATATATGAATGATATGACTTATTAAATAATAATATGATATACTGAATAATAATATGATATACTGGATAATAATATATGTATATATCTTAAATTTTTTTCTTCTATTTACTGTGTGATTTTTTTCTTTTATTACATATGTATGTTCTTTTATTTTTGTAAACTTTATAACTGCTTTGGCAATACATTTGTAATAATTGTCATGCCAATAAAGCAACTATTGAATTGAATTGAATTGAATTGAAATGAATTGAATTGAATTGAACTGAGAGAGAGAGAGAAATGTAGGAAACCTGTAACAACTGACTTCCATTGGTGTTTACTACTATGAAGGTCAAAGGCTTCAGTTAATTCGGAAGTGGTGATTTTGTTCTACAGCATTTTGCTTTATTCGTAAATGTTTTGTGCAATATTTCATTTTTGTGGACACGTTTAATTTCAGTCTTTCTGATGTTACCAGCCGTGTGATACAGTAGTCTTTTAAAGGCATGACTCAATCAATTATATTCTTTTAGAATTGCTCGCTGCAAATGGATCACAGAATTCACTCTCAATATTAAGGATCCATAAATCTGTATGATGCCTGAATAAATCATTCATACCAGTTTATTAAAAACATATGATTCCATTAAAATCCAAAGCTTTGATTTGAATTTAATTTGGATCAATTGTATGCAAGTCCTTGTCAAAAGCATTTTGTGGCTATGACCATTTTAAATGCACCAATCAAGCCACTATTCTACAACATAATTTTTTCTCCTGTAAATGAACAATACCGTGGCTATTGAAATTATGAGTGGCTCTTCTCCGAGATGAAGCTGTGTCCACTGTTATACGAGGCTGCAGAAAGTGCAGATCAGGGCTAATGTGCCGTTTCAGAGGACTGGATGAGGACATCGGGTCTCTGAGAAAGGCAAACCAAGGCTGAGCTGTTTATTTCATCATTACTGAAGGGAGAGAGTACTTAAAGCAACAGTACTTAGAAACACAACAGAACTGGGCCAAGGTAAAACTCACACAAATGCTCAGACGGTTGCTTATTTACTGCCTTTCAGTCAACTGTCATTAGGCTATTTGTGCTTTTGAAAATTCCGTTCCGAATGGATGTATAGGACATTCTCTAGGATGTCTTGCTAAAGGTCATCAGATCATGGTTTTTCCATAGTATATCAGTTGTCAGAAATATTTCCTAAGATGATTTACTTGAAATGTTACTACTGAGGTGCTATTATAGTTTTTATTTATACTTTGAATCCTTTATTATTTATTAATGTTAACCATTTTTGGTCCATATTGTGACCATATTGTTTCTCTTTCATTTTTTCTTTTTATTGTATTTTCCATAAATGGTTTAGCAGTGATTTAATTAATAAAGCTATTATTTGACTTTTTTCCATTTAATGCTGCAAAATGTGCTAGTGTATACTTTAGTATTAATGAAATAGTTTTTTTTTTTTAAATTAAACTTTAAATATTTTTTTCATGAATATGTACCATCGGACTACTTAACTTGTGTTTTACATGGCAAAGATATTTTATTTTATGAGAGGTGGGATCCATTTTTGTTACATATGGGTTTAAACATAACCTCCATACTTATCAGAGGGTTGATTTAACAAGGTCAGAGCTTAGAAAGGTTCGTGGTGCATGAATATGCAATATCTCTAATTTTATGGGCGCCTTTTTTTTTCTTTTAACTATATATTTTTTTATTTCTCCCCCATGTTCTGTTCACTTGTTTATTGTTGCATCTGTATTGCTTAAAATTAATAAATACATTATAAATAAATAAATAATATATTATTTTTATTAAGCATTTTTAATTTTGTTGCATTATTTATTTATTTATGTAGTTATTTATTTATTTATTTATTTATTTATTAGTGTTTTGTTAAATATATCTATTTTTTGTTATTACCAATTTTCTATCATTTATTTTAGTCTTTTTTTATTAATTTTTTCATTCAATTTTATAATATTTCATTTATTTTATTTTGTATATTTCATGGTTTGATTTTTGTAATGGTGGTTTATTCTGATGTGGCATCCATGACAAGTACGAGACTAAGCTGAAGGAAAACTAATGCATTTTGTAGCAATGCAAATTTGGCAAACTGAATACAATTGTGTAGCCCTAATTTGAATGGACATTAATGGAGAGAAATACTTGTCCAAAATCAGATGTAGCTGTTGTACTAGAATTTTATCAATCAGGAGATACCTTGCCCTTTAACTTTTATACTTCTAATTGCTCATAAATCTACGTAATTATTGCAAAATCGTGTTATCCTATTACACAACTCTTCTTACTTAATGATGCATTACACATCTCACCATATTTGCATCGCCAGCCTCAGTTAAGTGTTTTCATTCAGACTGTGCTGGCAAGTTTTCTGAATCTTGAACGCATGAGGGTTATTCCGAGTCCCATATGGAGAAGATGAGAGCTGCTTGTGTTTCTATCACAGCGTCGCTCCTTATCATTGCCTCATTTGAGTAAGTAGCTGTAATTGGCCGCGAACGAGCCTGTGCTGCTCTTCTCTCTTCGTGCGCTCTTACATAAGCTCCACTGCTCGCAAACAGGTCTGACCTGAAAAGCCAAGGTGCAGGACACACTTCCACACAGATGCAACTTAAACCAGAATATGATTTTCTCCTTCTCCTTTTAAAAGAGATCCAGGCCTGTTTTCCTAATGGAAGTGACAGGCCTAGTTAACTCGAGTGGCTTGAGCTTTCGTGAATGATCAAGCCAAAAGCTAGAAGCACAGGACATGACAGAGCACAGGATATAACAGAGCGGACCAATTTTCCAGCACACTGCTTCCCGCCACAGCCGTCCGCTTGTAACCAACAGGCCTTTGGACGTGAGAGGGATTTCTTATAGCCAGTCCCATTGTGAAAATCTCGGTACAGCTTTAAATTTCCCCTGAAGTGGATTGGAATGTGGAGCTTTGTTTAATGTGTGATGTATTTCATTGGAAACATAATGACAGGGTGGAGCGCATTAATTAGCTCTTCCCCTTTTAAAAATAGCCAATTGATATATAATCACAGACTTGAAGTTTTAGTTCACCCAAAAATTGTAGTTCTGTTATTAATAAATCACACTCATGTCATGTCATTCCAATGCCTTGGGAACTTCATTCATTTTCGGAACATAAATTAAGATACTAGATGAAATCTGAGAAACTAAATATGACTTTGTTTGCCTACAGTGTATCTTCTCTCCAATGTCAGTTTTCTATGGGCAGTACGACTCATTGCCAATAGAGTCATCATCAGCGTAACACATAAGCATCATATTGCCCATAGGAAACACACAGTGGTCTGATGTGGAAGAATCAGGCGATTCGAATTTTATCACTCGATTGAATGGGGTTATCAGCTGATAGATATAGGCCAGTAGGGGCCTTTTTATGCCTACTAGTAGGCACAGAATGCTGTTATTATTTATTATTTGTTATTATAGAATTATTTATATTGCTTATTAAATTTCCTATTAATTGTATTTTATTAACGTCTACCCCAATACCCAACTCTAAACCCAACCATCATAATAATGTATAAACAGATCTGGAGTCTTCTCTATTAGTATAGCTGATTAACCATGTGGATGGACGATAACAGCCTTTCGAGTCTACCAGTAGGTGCAAAAGGCCCCTACTGGCTCATATTTATCAGCTGATAACATTCAAAGCAAGTGGAAGAATTAGGTTTTTACAGGGTTTTTTTTTTTTTTTGGCACACAAAGGTGTTTTTGGAGCTTCATGTGATTACAGTTTGACCACTGAAGTCAAATGGTATGTTTTGACAGTGGATTTAGTTCCTTTTTTGGACTTCCATCCATCTCTGGACTGTTGCTGTCTATTGATCATGAGGGAGGTCACTGATTTCATGCTAGATATTTTAATAATTTAATGTCACCTCACAGCAGGAAGGTTGCTGGTTTGAATCCCAACCAGGAGGCATTTCTGTGTGGAGTTTGCATATTCTCCCTGTGTTTGCGTGGGTTTCTTCCGAGTGCTCTGGTTTCTCCCACAGTCCAAAGATATGTGGTATAGGCAGGACTCTATAGTACAATAATTTCAGTCACATTTGTGACTAAAACTTACTCGTTGGGTTAAAATTTGCCTTATTCCATACTATATAGTATGTTAAAAAACAGTTTGTATGCAGAGTAGCATGTTTGAATCCATAGTATTCGAAAAACGGTATGCATGTTCCCTGATGGTTTTACTCCTTCCAGCGTGATTCTAAAGTGCACACCCAATGGACGCTATGCTATGAGGCAAGGCAAGGCAACTGATGTGGGTAGGTCATGTTATAATGACCAAAGGCGAATGTAGTATGTCTGGGTTCAATTCATACTAGTGTCAAAGTAAATTAAAATGTATCTACTGAGTAGTATTCAGCCACTGTGGGCAACCAGGAAAAAAAATATTAAAGTACACTTCTGCAACTGACCTGATCGACGCTTAAAAAAACGACCAAATTCTCTTACCCAACAACAGTGGTGTGTGTGATTTTTGCAGCCATGACCACTACTTTTGGTGCAATAAGTGAAGTTTATTTATGAACTAATTTTGAGAGGATCACGTGCTGATGATTCCTTGCAGCTGGTCCCGCATTATTTAATTTATGATTCACCAATCAGACGATTCCTAAGCTACTATAAATACCCTAAGTTCCATATCACAGCCATCTTTGTTTTGAAGAATCCTCCCTTCTCCTCCTTTCCTAGATTGGTGGCACGGTGGCCCAGTGGTTAGCACTGTTGCCTCACAGCAAGAACGTCACTGGTTCTAGTCCTTACCAAGCCAGCTGACATTTCTGTGCAATTTACAACTTCTCCCCTTGCTCACGTGGGTTTCCCCCGGGTTCCCTGGTTTCCTCCCACCATCTATAAACATGCAACTTAAGTTAATTGAGTAATCCATATCGGCACCATAGGCATGCTCCTAGTAAGTAGTTATCTCTTAAGAGCAATCACTATCTGTTCATTAGCTACTACAGCAGGGGAGTTCTCGAGATCTACCTGAGCTCAAACTCCCCTCTCAACGGGAGGGAGCCCCGGGCTCGAGGATCTTATAAGCTCAGGGCTCTCTTCCAGGGCAGCATGCCAAACAAGCTTTAGAATCAATCATCAGCCAAGTGTGAACTTTTGAAACTTAATCATAACTGTCAAACGACCTCCACCTAAATACACAGTTCAGACTAAGATTTCTGACGACAAGTTTTATAATCTCAAGCCCTTTCTGTTGCACATGCAGCTTTTTACTCTGATCCCATGACGCATGATGACATCTAGATGGAGAATGATTGGGCTGCGCCCCTGAACAGGTGAACAGAGCTGCCTTCTGTCAACAGAAGTGGAAGCTCAAAGATAAACACAGATCGTCTCAGCATTCGAGACAGCATCTGCTTAACATTAATGTTAACCGATTAATGCGATCAGTTTAATGGCTTAAAATATCATTTAAGTCATGATAAAGGTTTTTCTTTTAGCGTGTTTGATACATGAGGGAAAAAATCTGCTTGACATCAATTGTCAGGAGTCATAAAGAGTCATGGTTGTATTTAGAGAGAGAAACAACAGTCACGTCGAAGTTGTCAGGAAATAAAGATCAATATTATCTCTCTAAAAGAATTCTTAAATCTCTTTAGGTGTTAGTATCAATATGTTATTCATAAGCAAGTGTGCTTTAAAACAATGGTTCCTGATTCCGGTTCTCGGGACACCCCGTCCTGCACATTTTGTGTGTCTTACTAAATACACCATAACACATTAACATAACACACCTTATAACACACTAACATTTTGATACTAACAGCCAAAAAGCTTTATTGATTTCAGGTAGCGATGGCCCCAGAAACCTTGGCCTAAGTGCCCTCGTCGAAGAGCTCAAGTCCTGGCTGTGTTTCTGAACGCTGCTAAGTCTGTGAAGCAGAACTGGGCTCATTATAATTGCTGCTGGCATATCAGGCCACAATTATCAACGGCGGCTTATTCAGTCTTTAATTGCCTCATTTAATTTGTTCACATTTGGCGCAGAACAACGTCAACCTGCTGCAGTTGAAAGTGATTAGCTCCAAGGACGTGATATGCACAGAACAAGCCTATTGGTTGTTTCTATCGCTGTTACCTTCGTCTTTTCCTTCACTTTGAAAAACGACCTACTATTAAAGTTTCCCAAATGAAAACACGTTACAGATAGCAGCAAACTTCCTTTTCCTTTCACCTCTATACAGCATTCAGCAGGCAGGCAGAGCTTGGTCTCAGCAGCCCAGTTTTTATATATTTTTCTATAATTATTATTAATTATTTGCATGTACTTCACATATCGACTACTGTAATCCTCTTCTCACTGGCCTCCCTTCTAAACTTAAACTCCAACTTGTTCAGAACTCTGCATCTCACAAACATGTCACATCACTTCTTTATCAGCTTCACTGGCTTTCAGTAAAGTCGCATCGATTTTAAAATATTACATCTCACTTTTAAGGCACTTCATGATCTTGGTCCACAATATCTCACCGAATTTCTCCATATCTATACCCCATCTTGCTCTCTTAGATCATTCAACTCTATCTCTCTGGTACCAGCCCTAACGTGATTAAGCACAATGGGAGCCAGATCTTTTAGCTCTTTGGCTCCTTGGCTATATAACTTGCTTCCCTTGGACTTGAGGAATAGTGACAGTCTTTATGCATCACGGTGGAGCAGTGGGTGACCTTACAGCAAGATGGTCACGTGTTCGAGCCTCAGCTGGGGTAGTTGGCATTTCTGTGTGGAGTTTGCGTGGGTTTCCTCCGGTATGGGTGTGTATGGATGATTCCCAGTGATGGGTTGCAGCTGGAAGGGCATCCGCTGTGTAAAACTTATGCTGGATAAGTTGGCAGTTCATTCCACTGTGGCGACCCCAGATTAATAAAATAAGTCGAAAAGAAAATGAATCAATGAATGACAGTCTTTATACTTTTAAATCCTGTCTTAAGATCCATCTTTTTAAGCAGACTTTCTTATGACTGTTTTTTAATCATGTTGTTTTATATCAGGGGTCACCAAACTTGTTCGTGGGGGGTCGGTGTCCTGCAGATTTTAGCTCCAACCCTAATCAAACACACCTGAACAAGGTAATCGAGGTATTACGAGGTATACTTAAAATATCCAGACAGGTGTGTTGAGGCAAATTGGAGCTAAACCCTGCAGGACACCGGCCCTCCAGGACTCAGATTGGTGACCCCTGTTTTATATTTAAGATGTATTCATATATGCAACTTTTTAAAAATTATTTGTAAATGTTATTATTTATAAATGTTTTGTTAATTGTTTTGGTATTTTTGTTGGTGTTTGTTGTAAGGTTGACCTTTGGTCTTTGTAGGGCACCATTGATAAATAAAATGAATTATTATTATTATTATTATTATTATTATTATTATTACTGCTTTTAACTGCTACAAAGAGCAAATTTTGTTCACTTTTTTTTTTGGCTGCGTATGTCAGTTGTGCACATAATGAAATTTCATTGAATTCATACTGTACCAATCGCGATTATAGTTTTGCCACTTGTGCATATTATAATCTGTAAAAGGCATCTTTTATTTTTAAAGACAACAATTATTGGCAGATTTAATGCAGGTTTTCCTTTTAAAACAGTTTTCACTTTTTAAAATTATATTTAATATATATTTTAAATATTATTATCTTTAATATTATTATGTTTTATACATGTTTAGGTTTATTCATTCAAAAAATCTTGTAAAACTACTACTACTACTACTACTACTACTACTACTACTACTACTCTTAATAATAATAATAATAATAATAATAATTATTATTATTATTATTATTATTATTTATAATATTTTATAATATTTGCATAACAATTTTTTATTCACTGTCAGTCAAATATTTTATTTAGTATTTATATGACTAAGTGCATGATGGTTATATTTTATTGTATTTATACATTCATTCACAGTGCTTTATTAATACCTTCTTGAAATTAAATTCAAGAGTTTACACTTAGCTATTACTTGATACTGATTGCAGGTATGGCATGCTGTCCCGGGAGAGAACCCCTAGGTCAGGGATACTTGAGCCTAGGGCTCCCGCCAGGTCGTATAGCAGAGAAGGAAGGTCTCGAGAGTTCCCCTTGGTAAAGGAGGAAGATGGGGTGGATGGGGGATTCTTCAAATAATGAAGATACTGGAAGTAACAAACTGGGCTGTTTATTGCAGGCTAGGATTCACCTGATTGGTTTAACAATGATTGTGATGCGGGATCAGTTGTAATCAATCATAGCACACGATTCTCTCTAAATTAGTTTATAAAACTTATAACATTTACATATATAACATTTACATATATATCATTATATGATATACAACAGTAACATTTGACATGCAACAAAGCGTGATTTCATAGGAAGAGTGATTAGTTATTTACAGTATTTGTTATACAAATGATTAAAACATTTTCATTTATTTATAATATTTGTTGTTTTATAATAATAATAATAATAATAATAATCATAATAATAATAATAATAATAGCTTGTTTCACATTTTATACTTGTTTTCTTTTTTCATTCTTTATTTATCTAATTTTATTCTGCTCTAAAATCTATGCTACAAACAATAATACACTCTTACGATTTCTTTCCTGTTTTCAGTTGTGAGTCGTTGTCTTCAGTAGATCCTCTTGTTATATTCTCCATTTTCTTCTGTGCAATTGAATCCATCTCGTCTCGCTTTCCTTCTCCGTTACTGTTAACTTAACACTGCAACCCCCATTTCAATAAGCTAATCTAAACACGTCAAACCAGAAGGTAAAAGCTGTGCATTAAAGAGAGCGATATTATGCCTGGTTTAACGTTTTTGTGTTAACCAGAAAGAGAGATCTCGCTGCGCCATGCCTACTCGTAATTACCTGGTTAAACAGCTAATGAATGAGCTAATGTATTCATTTATCCATCAGCCTATTTATTAGGGCAAATTGAAATGTTTTATGGCAGAGTTTGGGGAGCAGTCATTTTCACCTTGTCTTGAAGAGGAAAGAACAGGGACATTGATGCTAATGAGACTGAGAGCATGTTTTATAACAACGTTTATGAGACTCCTTCAGGCTACTTTGTTTAAAAAGCCTTTTATAAGGTTCATTTTGGGGCTAAAAAACAAACGTCCCTGGTGTTTTACAAAAGGCATATGGTTGTAAAGAGTGGCGTTTTGCAAAAGGCGTTGTTTGATTATGTTGTAACTTGTTAAAATTGTAATCGGAGAAGGAGTTGGAGATTTTTGTGATCAAAAATAACACTCGACAAGTTCTGTTTAGCTCTTGTAGTCTGTAAGAGTTACTTGCCAGTTGCAGTATTGTTTGAAACTGTAGTCATGCATGCTTTATATACAAGTTATTACAATTTTTATGATAATCTGACCCTCTTTGATGTAAACTATAATATACACAAATTTATAGTAACTAACTTTATGATTTGATAAAATTGTAATAATGGTACGAATAACAATGATGATGATTATTATTATTATTATTATTATTATTATTATAATTATAGCTGTAGTACTGTCCACCATTTTTGTTGTTATTATTTAGCAAAAAAAAAAGTCATACTGCTGTGGTCCTTTGTGTTTTTTTTAGTTTTTTTTTTTTTTTTTTTTAATAAATACTGTATCGTTGACTGCTGCTCTCATGCTGTAATTATACATAATATATCGAAAAAATATAACATTATTAATTAACTGATATCTAGGGCCAGACAGAATCTGTAGATATTTTTTGCTTCTGCTGAGATTTTGGTTAAAAAATCTGCGGATATTATTTTGGGAGTATCATAACTTAAAACTTAATATGAAATAATAATAGCTTTTTAACTGTAATTTAATATTTACAATGCAAATCTATCTAGATCCACTTATTTGGTAAACAAAGCAAGTCTCTCAAATAATATTATCTACTAAAAGACAGAAAATATTACTTTATAGACTGTATTGTAAATAAATCAACTGAACACTTTTATATTAGTCAATATTGTTACTGAAATTAATTTAAAAACTGAATAAATATAAATTTACACACATTCACACAAGTAAATAGACTCTGATGGGCTAAAAATCTACACAGAATCCGTGTGGGCCTACTGATAACTGAAAGATATTGAGAAACATTATAAAACTAGTCATATATAGCGCTCTGCATAAGTACAGCATGATTACACCCCTCACAGATCGCTCTTTTAAATATTTTTGATAAGATGCTTTACAATAACATATTTTTACATATACATAAACTTTTTTTGTTTTTTTTTTATTAAAAAAAAAAATGTACATTCACTAATCAACATAACTAACAACATAACAAAACATACACTACCTGACCAAAGTCTTGTTGCCTGTCCAAGTTTTAGGAACAAAAAATAACTTCTAGTCGATCATTTGGTATCAGAAGTGGCTTATATAAAAGGTCAAGGCCTCTAGATTACACTTATTTTACCAAAATAAAATATGATCATGCCTTTATTTTGAATTATTTAATTAGGACAGTAAGGTCAGACTTTGCTGAGACAAAAGTATTGTCACTTAACAGAAACAATGTACAGAATAGAATATAAACTCATTGTGTAGTGAATAAAAATAAAAAAATGACTCCCATGAGTTTGGAGGACTGCATCCATACATATCTCTGCAATGAGTCAAATAATAAAGTCATCTGGAATAGCAAAGAAAGCATTCTTGCAGGACTCCCAGAGTTCATTAAGATTCTTTGGATTCATCTTCAATGCCTCCTCCTTCATCTTACCACATACATGCTCAATAATGTTCATATCTGGTGACTGAGATGGCCGGTCCTGGAGCACCTTGACCTTCTTTGCTATCAGGAACTTTGAAGTGGAGGCTGACGGATAACAAGGAGCGCTATCCTGCTGAAGAGTTTGCCCTCTCCTGCGGATAGGCAGCACAAATTTCTTGACATCAGGCTGTTGATGTTGTCATTCACTCTGTAGATTTCTCATACACCCCCATACTGAATATAATCCCAAACCAATGTTTTTCCTTTACCAAACTTGACTGATTTCTGTGAGAATCTTGGGTCCATGCTGGTTCCAAAAGGTCTTCTGCAGTCTTTGTGATTATTGGGATGCAGTTCACCATATGATGCATCGGAAAAATCTACCTTCTGCTACTTTTCTAAATTATCAACTAGAAGTCAAGTTATTATTTGTTGCTCTTACCACTGGGATCGATGACAAGACTTTTGTCAGGTAGCGTGTAAATATAATATTAGAAAATGTTCAAAAAATAGACTGATGGACGCATAACTAGTAAAAGTCTGTCCCAGCAAACTCACGAGCAGTGAATTTTGCACAGTTATGTGCATTTGAAGTAGTTTGAATGTTTTAATTACTTGAACTTGCGTCTCGCCCCCTTTGCCATAGTATAGCAGGTGGCATATGTGACAAATGACATCAGTAGGTTGCAATCAGTAATGAACTATTTCTGAACCGATACTGATTTGTTCATGTGTGCATCGCAATGCTTTGAAGAAACAATACATTTTGACACCCCTAGTCACAGATACCGGGAAGACCGTTGTATGAAAATATGTTTAGTACAAGTGTCGCTCTCACCTCATCGTGAAGCCGATCGAGACACTGGGAGCGAGTTTTATAGGGCAGATCAGCCAGAAAGACCCCGTGTAGCTGCTTTTGTCACAGTGTTCACTTAATGAGCTCGGAGTTGAGCAGAAAGAGCATTCGCTAACACCGAGACCCATTCCGTAGATTCAAGCAGGGTTTTTGTAGGGGCTGTGATGTGGGCAGAATAATTCATGCAGTCTGGTTCAGGTCGGAGTCCTGCTGTAGATGTTAATGTGAGCCCAGGATCTCAAGTATGTCTATATTCTCTGTTCTCAGCTCCAGGGGCGAGTCAAGGATTTTTATTTTAAGGCAGTTAAGCTCCCAATTAGGTGATGGATGGATGAATGAATAAAAGAACGAATCGATGAATCACACACAGTCAGTTACTCAATCTCTCACTGTACGATTGGTTGAATCACTCAATCGATCACTCAGTGTTTGATTGGTTGACTCACTC